>JAVJIF010016036.1:0-113399 GCA_038442645.1 Agave tequilana | reverse complement strand
AAAAATAAGTTTTGTTTAAATACAAAACACCAAACTCATGAAATAGACTATCAAAATAAGTTTGTCTAAGAATATGAAGCATACATGTATATAGATTAAATCTAATATACATTAAACCATGTAAACTTGTTTTGATTCTATCTATTCATGAAAACCAAGATCGGTTAAACCAAAAACCGAAAACCAAAAAACATGAAACTTAAAACACGTGTGTGTATTGTGAACTTGAGCATATCACACTATCTAATCTTTATAATGGATCTAAACAAACTATTCTAAAAACAAACCGAATTTTCTCGTAGGACGCCGTCTCTAAGTCGACTCGATCCAAAGGCGATTCACCGAGCTTGACTCCAACCGAGTGCTAGATATGAACTTTGACGCTCGGGCTCTTGAATCACCATGTGAAAGCTCCAAAACACCTTTGTTGAAGCTAATCACCTACTAATATCTTGATCAAATATCTGAAATTAAATATCACAAGATTATTAGTAAACTATAACTACATGAGTTAATCATCATCAAAACTAGAGTGGAAGGCCTCTGGGCCAACAATCTCTCCCTTTTTGATGATGACAAAACTCATGGAGTTATATATGCATGGATTAAAGTTAAGCTTCAAAGAAGCTCCCCCTCAACTCAATCATAGCAATAAACAATAAAGATATGATGAAATAAACAAGCTTGATACCTAATTTAAACATAAACATGTTTTAAAAATAATGTTGCTCTTGATACCAATAAAAACACCAAATTTAAATAAACATGTTCGCTCTTGATACCAATAAAAACTCTTAAAAACTCAATAAAAACTCTTGATATCAATAAAACAAATAAAATATGCTCTTGATACTAATACCAATCAATAAAACAAACGAGACATGTTCTAGATACCAATACCAATAAAAAATATGCTTTACATTAAACAAATATGCATAAACAATCATGCATATATAAAACTCCAAAATATCTCTCCCCTTTTTGTCAATTCATCAACAAAGGGGTACTAAACATAAACAATAAAGGCATGAAAACATTTTGATACCCAATAAGCATAAATCAAAACATTATGATACCCAATTGAAAAATATATCATTTTAGCATGGAGGTATACATGGAAACATTTTTGATACCAATTATTGAAAATGAAACATATATCAATTGAAAGTAATTTTCATTAGGAGCGTATGATACTAAATAAAAAATCAATATCATTTTTCAATCATCTTTCAACATAAAGTGTGGGAGTAAATACCAATTGTACATAAAACCGATTGAAGGGTAAAACATGAATTTTCTCCCCCTTTATGAAATACCAATGAAAACGATGCAAAAGTTGTATAAGATACCAATTGAAAAATAATGGTCATTAAGGACTAATTCAAGCTTAGCATAACATATTTTGTGCTTAAAAATATAGAGATATAGTAAGCACAATCAAAACACATATATATGTATGAAAAAAATATAAATATCAATCAAATTGATACTATTTGAAGTTGAAGCATACATATATAAAAACATATATGAGTATACAAAAAGAATGTCAATAGTGATACCAATGAAAAGAATATATTGATACCAACTGAAACTATAATGAGAATCAAGTGTATAACTCATACTTCCTACCACCCATTCATGCACATGTTTAAATAGATTTTCAATAAAGAGCATACAAGGCACGGTCGCCCAACCAACCGCCCTTAGATGGGTGAAAATATAGTATGTTTGAAAAACTCTACCATAATGAAGAATACGAACTAGTTTTATGAAAAAAATTGAAAACTAGTACGAAATCCTTCAAGCAAGGAATAAAATAAGAATATATTCCATAAAACATGAAAATCACTAAACCAATGTCACTCAAAATCTATATAGCACATATAATACTCATGAAAACAAAATTATGAGAAAACATCAAGTAATATGAGTGTACAAGTTTTGTGAAAGACATAGTCATAGAAATAGGCAATTAAGCTCAATATGAAATTCCTAAAAAAACATGAAAATCATCAAAATTAGAATCCTTCAAGGTATATGTATGTCTTGTACAAACTAAAGTATACATACATATCCAAACATGAACGAGTCCACAAAATTATATGCATGAAGGCAAGTGGCTCAAGGATGTATATATATAACTAATAGTTTAGACAAAATAGACATATACATGAAGTTAAACATAAACATGAAAAACATGCATAAAAATATGGAATACAAGTTAAAATGTATGAATCATCAAAACTAGGTTATACTAGTACATCTAATGGGTACAAATGAGCATTCAAGCACAAAAAATAATAATCTATTTGTTGTTCACTAGTTGTACAAGTATATATCCAAATTTTAATGAAAACTAACATCTAAACATGTAGTCAAAACATGAAGCATAGAAATCAAAACAAAACACATATGATCATTATGGCAAATGCCCATGGATTAGAGTTATGATATACATAATAGCTAAACTATGGAGAGAACATAAAATATGGGTCCATATAAACATGGGTGATCTCAGATGCTATACATGTATGACAATAGTCTGATAAGCATGGCATATGGCATAATGAGCATTAAAATAAGACGTGCTATAAATGAATGATCTAAAAGCATACAAATATAAATAAGGAGTAAGAGATAGTTACCAAAATTATGAGGGCAACTCTCCATGTCTCCAAAACAAGGTGGTCCTCCCACCAAACTTTTCTTGAAAGTGATGCATCCAAATAGTCCTCTTTTAGCTCGGAACGCATCCACCTCAAGGCACCATCACTCTCACGTCATGTGAGAGCCCACACCTACATCAAATAAAATAGGAGTGGTCTTTGGTACCCATACTCTTTTGGGTCCATGGGGGTTAGCTCCTTTCCTAACCCAAACAAACTTATTTGCTAAATTTATATCATGTACTCTATCATAGCAAAACTTAGCAAGGTGGCCCTTACGTCCACAATGTGTACTATTGTACACATGAGCATACAAAGTGTTATGGGAGTGAACATGGGAAGCATGTGTATGCCGTGGTTTGTGTGCATGCATAAGAGGAACTTGTTTCTTTCGAAACATAGATTCCAACCGTGAGTGGTTCAAGGCACAATGGCTCAAAGTGGAGCCCAAACATTCAACACTTTTCTTCAAAACATTTATATCATTTTTAATACTTGAAGATAAAGTGGAGCATGCAATAGGTGAGCTAGATGATGAAGCTACACTAGCATGGTAAACATGAGAATCTAAATCATTTTTCAAAGAAACATTTTTATTTGAAACAATTTCCAATTCCTTTGAAATAGAAGCAATTTTTATTTTCAAGGAATTATTTCTTTTACAACAAAATCAAGTTTTGAAGACAAGATCTCATTTTTCTTCAAAAACTTATTGCAATCATTTTTATTTTTCAAAATCTTGTTTTCATTTATAGCAAGATCAAGTTGGGATTTAAGTGAGTCACGTTCACTTGAAATCTCATCCCTTTCTTGCAAAGCAATCTCAAGTCTAGAAGATAAAGTTTTATTTTCTTCTTTTAAGCCAAAACTATCCTTTTTCAAAAGTTTATATTTTGAAATCAAATTTCACAATTTTAGCTAGTTCATTATTTAAGGCATGTGCATCCATACACTCATTGCAATTAGAACTAGTACTAACATCTAGTTGAGTATCTGAATGTACTTCAAGGGAGTCTTCCCTTGGACCATGAAGCAACGTTCGTCGGACACGTCTCGACTAGATTTCCTCTTCTTATTGATAAGCGTTGGAAGATCGGGAGATGTCAAAATGTTCACACTGCAAAAGCGGAATCATAATGAGAAAACACATGTAAATATTTTTTATCAAGAGATGCTCTAAGTGCCTTTAAGGCTAGTGCATTGGCCTCTATATGCTTGCTATCACTAAGGTAGGATTCCTTAATAATGGCAAGGTAAACTTTGTAACCTAGGAATTTTAAATGACAACTCATCATAACCTTCCATATATCAAGTCTAGAGATATCAAACATTGGAGGGTTATCCATGAGTGCAAATTATATGTGTGAAAATGCAAATGTAAATGTAGATTAGCAAAACCAAGATCACACTCCTACGTGGTTAAACCTAATATCAGGAACGTAGGCTCTGATACCAATTGAAAGTACACCTAGAGGGGGGTGAATAGGTGTATGGCTAATCTATGAACAATAATACGAAAATTAAAAACTAAATGCAACACACTTAGTGTAACCAACGAATATAGCCGAAATTCCGATGAAGGGCTCTGGACTAACTCCTCTTGATTCCTCTGAATAAGAGTTGAGGTGCTATATGAAGCTCTCGTGGTTAAACACAAGTGAGGCACACAAACAAACACAACCAAGCATATAAGTATGAATGAGCAATATGAATGATGCAAGGCACAATGTAAGAGAGAGTAAGAGAAAGTGGATCAAACACAAACACCAAGATATGTTTCGAGGTTCGATCACACAGCTCTACGTCCCCGCCTTCACACAGAAGGATTTCCACTAACTCGTCCACACAGGACTTCCCACACAGGGAACCTGATCGTACACATATTTTGCATTCTTTTCATTACACTCTTACATTTATCGTGTAATAAATCTGCTAATTTCCTTGTCTTAAATATTTATTTTGCAGAAGATAATAATGAAGAGAAAGAGGATTAAACCAAATAAATATCAGTTAAAATTAGATTTAACTGGATCTATTTGGTTAGCTGAGGATAATCCCAGATCTAGTTAGAACAAGGATTGGAGCAAATGTTCAGCTGAAGATCAAAGCAAATCAGACTGGATATAGTTTAGCATTTTAGTCATATCTTTTGCTACCGAATCTCAAATCTAATAATTCAAGATGCTACAGAAAGAAGACTTAAAGAGCTACAATTATTCTGTTGATCACTCGTTCTAATTCTATCATCTGTTAAGCAATATTCAGCACTCAACACGTCATCAAGCTGCAGAACAGAATTCTGGATAAATCCAGTATGAAGATAAGGGGAGGATTCAAATTTCAGAAAAGCCAGCTTTCCTTATCTTTATACTCTTCTAATCTCTGCATTTCTTCTATAAATACCTACAATCTCAAAGGCAAGGAGGGGGACACCACTTCAGAAGGAGGACCATCTCAGAGAGAGCTTTAGTTTAGGTTTTTCTTTTCTTCTTCAATGTAACTTTTATTTTCTTTATTTATTTTATTTTTAGGCTAGAGAGAGTTACATGATTAAAAGAGAGGAAGAGTTACTGTAGAGTGACACTATTGTAATTTTTTCTTCAAGAAGCCTATATTGAAGGTGACAATCAATGGAGGTTTATTGTGCTCAATCTCGCCGAAGCCTTTCTTTCCTTTCTTCTTTTCTACTACTTTGCTTTACTCGATGCGAAGGTAAATTTCATTTATGGTTCAACAGTAGAGGTAAATATTCTTCTTTTATTTCTTTTATTTCTAATCTTTGCATTTTTTATTTCTAATCTTTGCATCACACTTTTCTTTATCTCTTTTTGGTTCCTTTCTTTTATAAATAAAACAACAACGATACCATCATCTCTTCTTCTACCATCTTCTTCTTAACTTAACATTTTATTTTCTTTTTATTAACTGAGAAGATAAGTATTAACTAATTTTGGTAAATTAAAAGAAGAAACTTACATAACGCTTCCATCGTTGTCCCTCCCTGTGGATCACGACCCGTTAGCCCTAGGCTACACGGTAGAATTGAGGACCTAGCACTGTTCCTAAATTTATGTTATTTTTGTGCAGGTTTGGCTCGATCAGAACCTCCACTGAAGATTTTGGGCAATACAATAACCGGGAGTACACAACTCCTCTCTCAACCAATACACCTCTCACTAGAGGCAAGGCACAACCAACACAAAATCCATCTCACACAAGAGGGGTAGGCACTTAGCCAACACAAATCAATCACCTCACACGTGAGGGATTCCAACACAATCTCCACCTCTCACTAGAGGGAGATAAAACATAATCTTCACCTCTCACTAGAGGGAGCCAAACACAATCTCCACCTCTCACTAGAGGGAGCTAAACACCACTTCCACTATCACCTCACACTTGAGGAATTCAACTCAATCACCTCTCACTAGAGGGATATCACAATCAATGAAAGGTTTATAACTTGGTGGTCTATCTCAACCACAAACCAATTTTTTCCCACAAAACAAAGATCCTAATAGATAGGATAGCAAGATAAGCTCAAGTGTGAGAAATCAAGGTGTTGGAAATCAAATCACAAAGAAAAATACTTGAGAAAACAACTTAGTATTTGATAGAAATGAAGAACAAAGCAAACATCCCAAATCCATATTTTTCTTTGATTTTTCCAACTCTTGAAAACAAATAAAAAATGATCTTTTAAACCCAAAAACTCTTTTGAAAACTAGTGTTAAAACACTTAAGAAGATCAGGAATTTTTCTCTCTAAAAAGTTGTTAAGAAACAACTCAAATGGGGGGATATTTATACCCCATTTGAAATCTGCCGTTGGCAGCAGAAAAGGGCAGAAATGCCCTTCCGGTCGACCGGCCAATGGTAAAAAATTTGACCGTTGCGCCTACCGGTCGATCGCCGGA
Source organism: Agave tequilana (assembly GCA_038442645.1). Taxonomy (NCBI): domain Eukaryota; kingdom Viridiplantae; phylum Streptophyta; class Magnoliopsida; order Asparagales; family Asparagaceae; genus Agave; species Agave tequilana. The sequence goes on along the minus strand of JAVJIF010016036.1, from coordinate 106,817 downwards.
TCGACCGGGACTGGATCCAGAGAGCAACGGCTCTCTGGCCAGTCGACCACCCGGTCGACCGAGCTGATACAGAGAGCAGAGCTCTCTGCCGGTTGACCGGGTCGGTCGACCGGGGCCATTTCCAGAGAGCAGAGGCTCTCTGGCGGTCGACCGCTCCGGTCGACTGGCCCATCAGCCTGGCTGCGTGCACGTTCTGTGCACGTCGGTCGACCGGCCGGTCGACCGGCAGTCAGCCAGTCCAGCTATTTCAGGTCAGAAAAACTAGGGTTTTTATCCTTTATAAAATCCCATAAAAAACACATAAATTTCACAAAGATCAGTTCATGTTATATCTTTGAAATACAAACATGTTTGAGTAAAAATCAAACCATGTTACAAACATTTGAACCATTTTGTGACTTACAAATTTTGCCGAAAACCAAAATCTGTATTTTCCAAAACTTGGATTTTGGAAATGAAAAATCGTTTTGTCCAAAACTCATCCAATTACAAAAACATGATATTGAAACAACTTTGAAGCATATAGTATATGGATAGAATCCAATATACTTGAAATATAGTATATCTATATTTTTTACTTTAATTCCAAAAATAAGTTTTGTTTAAATACAAAATACCAAACTCATGAAATAGACTATCAAAATAAGTTTGTCTAAGAATATGAAGCATACATGTATATAGATTAAATCTAATATACATTAAACCATGTAAACTTGTTTTGATTCTATCTATTCATGAAAACCAAGATCGGTTAAACCAAAAACCGAAAACCAATAAGCATGAAACTTAAAACACGTGTGTGTATTGTGAACTTGAGCATATCACACTATCTAATCTTTATAATGGATCTAAACAAACTATTCTAAAAACAAACCGAAGTCTTCTTGTAGGACGCCGTCTCTAAGTCGACTCGATCCAAACGCGATTCACCGAGCTTGACTCCAACCGAGTGCTAGATATGAACTTTGATGCTCGGGCTCTGAATCACCATGTGAAAGCTCCAAAACACCTTTGTTGAAGCTAATCACCTACTAATATCTTGATCAAATATCTGAAACTAAATATCACAAGATTATTAGTAAACTATAACTACATGAGTTAATCATCATCAAAACTAGAGTGGAAGGCCTCTTGGCCAACACTAATATCTTGATCAAATATCTGAAACTAAATATCACAAGATTATTAGTTTTTGAGTTAATCATCATCAAAACTAGAGTGAAGGGCCTTTGGGCCAATAGCCTGGTGCTCAGCTGAAGGGTCCACCACAGTCCAGACAGCAATATCTGAACATGCAAGTCCAGGATTGTTAGTGGGCAACCAGCGAGTGCAAGAAGAAACTAAATGGCAAGTATAAACAAAAGCAAGTGCATCAGGTCAAGTATTATATACTCAAATCAGCAAGCATGGAATAACCACAATAAATAGTGAAATATGAAAATGACATTAGAATTCATGTGGCATGAAACAAAAGCAAGTGCAGCAGGTCAAGTGTTATGTACTCAAATTAACAAGCATGAAATAATCACAATAAATGGTAAAATATGAAAACGACATTAAAATTCATGTGGCATGAAGTCAATTATCAAGTTATTATTAAGACTCGTTCAATTTGTATGTTTCGGTATATGGCCCATACCATATACCTCCGCATACAAGTCGAGCGAGGTTGGTTATTGAAAACTGATAGGGATCGACGAACTATGTTTAGAATAGGTCCCGTACATGCCCGGGACAACGGTCCAAGAGTATCCGGTATTGAGCCGGAACGTACTGCTAGGTATCGGGTCTTACTATATGCCCGTAGGACTTAGTATACGCCGAACAGGGATAGGGTGTCACCGCTCCCATAGGAATAGACCCAAGGGCTTATGGCACACTCGGCAGGCAGAAAGGGGAGTAGGGGTGCCAGTACACCCACGGAAACAACTGGTGGCCTCCAGGTCGAATCCCAGGAATTAGTTGTATAATATTTGTATGACCACCATAAACACAGAAGCTATATCGGTACTGATCGATGTGAAAACCGCGCACAAAAAAATGTTGTTTTGAAATCAATAATTAAAGTGTGTATGTTTTAGCTTCCTCGATACTTCCGTTATAGCATAGAGATAAAACGAGCCGAATCCACAAGGACGGGAGGCGATAGAAACTTTACTGGTTGATTCACGTGTGTGTTAAAGATTCTTCAAAGTTTTAAGAATGAAAAGAAAAGAAAACAAAGAATGGAAAAGAGAAGTACGGTGAAAACAAAGAAATGGGAAACATAGAAAAGAATGATTTTTGAAGTTTTTGGAATATTTCTAAATAAGTGAAAAGGAAAAAAACCCATGGCTACTAACTACTAATGACTCCACCAACACACTAACCTCTTAGTGATAGTTGCCTCACATGTATCATTGGCCATCACTAGTCCTTGGTTCAAGAACTTTACAAAGCATGGCCCATATGTAACTCATCACATCCCAACTCAACAAAACAAGTGCAAGCTACACTTAAATCATCAAAATCCAATAAGAGCAAGTATGAAATAAAGTAATGTTAGCTTGTTAGAGAGTTAAGAAGTTAGAGTGTTAGATTCATCATCATGAGCCATCAATGGCTCTTGCAAGAGCAAGGCCAACTAAAGACTATTAGATTCATGTGGATTATCAAATAAGCAATTAAACTAGTTAGTGGTTAGTAGTTAGTTGCCATGAGAGAAAAGTTAGCTACACATGTAAAAGGAGTTATAGAGAAGAAAACATAGAGAGGTAAAGGGAGCACCTTTCACAGATTGTCACTTTCTATTACAAGTACTCCTACATTCCAAGCATGTACCACTCTCTCTCCCTATTACAAGATCTACAAAATGAAAAATATAAGGGAGGAAGAAGAAGAACACTAACCTAAACTACCCTAAACTACAAAATGGAGATGAAACTACCCTAAAATTCTACATATCTCCCAACTCGAGAACCCAGGGGGTATTTATAGCCACCAGGGAAGGGGGCCAGGGGGACAACCTCTGGCCCAAAACGCGGGCGCGAAAACACGGCCCTAGCTGCGTTTCCGCGCCATACAGTGGCCGCGCGTGACGCTTCGAACCGCGCTGTCTTGTCTGTCCCCTGTCAGGTGATGTTCCCGATTTCTAGTTTCTGGCCCCTCGTTTTGAAGAATCAGCTCTTCTAGGTCAATGGCTATGATATAGGCTTTTAATCACCATTAAATGGTGATTTGGGGTCTTCTTCTTCATTGCACAAGAATCAAGCAAGCAAAGCTTTATTAGCAGAATTTTATACCAAATAAATATGCGAATGTGATAAAAATTATGCAAAATTAGAGACTAATCACACTCCCACACTTATCTTTTGCTCGTCTCGAGCAAAACAAAAAAAACTAAGAAAATTATTATACCACTTTCGCAGGTGACGCGATTGCACTGAGCATGTACAACAAGCCGTTAAACCTTTAAGTTTCCCCTAGAGGAGGAGTTTTGTCTTCTGAGGGTTTTCAGTGGATTACACCCACAAAATCTATAAAGAAAGAATCAAATGTTAGTATTTTGAAAACGCATTTTTGAAAATAGAGAAAAGTGTTGAAGTATTTTTGTGAAAATATAAGTGATCCAAGGTCATAGGTTAACCAGAAATTAATCTTCCTTAAACTAAGTCGAAATGCAAAATCTTGTTATAAATTAAATCTAAGAATTTAAAATTGAATTGACTCTTTGATCTTTCATAAAACTCTTAGAAAAATATGCACTTTGTGAACAGTGAAGATTTTTTGGATAGTGACTCTAACTTTCATGCCATTTATTTATATATTATTTTTTCTTTTTCTTTTTTTTCTTTTTCTTACCTTAGTTTTCTTAGGCTTTCTTATTTATCCGGGTAGTGAGCCTTTAGCCGGTGACTCCCAAACCAGATGGTCCTAGAGCATCAGATGAGAAAACATCCCTCGGACTTAAGGACTCGAGTAAATAAGGCCAGAAAACTAAAGGGATTATTTTATTTTTATCCACCGTTTTAGGTGTGAATAATCATGCTCCTGAGGCATAATTACCAACTTCAATAAGTGATTTTATCGTCATTTTTTAAATATATTTTTATGACATTTCAGTCTTTATTTCAATCCCAAAAAATTGTGTAAGTGTGAAGTGCATAAATCTAAGGCAAAAAATTTAAGATCAAATTATCTTTTCAATCTTACTTTCTTATCCTAAAATTTAAACAAGAGCTATTATTTTGACTTGGTTTAAAATTTCATAATTTTAGGTCTTCCTAATTCCTAAGATAATCTTAATTTTCTTAAAAATGGATCAAAATTATTTTTCTTAATTCAAAAAGTTTTGTAAAAAGAAAAAAAAATTTATTTATTTAAAAAGAAGTGTAAAAGAAAGAAAATTTAAAACTACCTATGTTAGTAAACCCTCCCCCACACTTATCTCATGCATTGTCCTCAATGCATCGTGAATGTGTATATACATGAAACAAATGGGAAGAGAAGAAAAAGTACCTCATGGTGGTGGTTCCGGTGGTGGTCTGATTAGGCCAAGTGTTGCTACCCAATCAAGATATCGTGGATCTTGCAGAAACCCACCAGTAACCTCTCTAATATGACCCAGTAAAAGAATGATTGAGTGAATGGTCTTATTTAAAAATTTATTCCCATCTAATTTTCAATTTTCAAAAATAATTACTGAGTCATTTGATCCCCGGCAACGGTGCCAAAATTTGATCGATGTGAAAACCGCGTACAAAAAGTGTTGTTTTGAAATCAATAGTTAAAGTGTGTGTGCTTTGGCTTCCTCGATACTTCTGTTTTAGCATAGAGGCTAAAACGAGTCGAATCCACAAGGACGGGAGGCGATAGAAGCTTTACCAGTTGATTCACGTGTGTGTTAAAGATTCTTCAAAGTTTTAAAGAATGAAAAGAAAAGAAAACAAAGAATGGAAAAGAGAAGAACGGTGAAAACAAAGAAATGGGAAACATAGAAAAGAATGATTTTTGTAGTTTTTGGAATATTTCTAAAATAAGTGAAAAGGAAAGAAAACCCATAGCTACTAACTACTAATGACTCCATCAACACGCTTACCTCTTAGTATAGTTGCCTCACATGTATCATTGGCCATCACTAGTCCTTAGTTCAAGAGCTTTACAAAGCATGGCCCATATGTTACTCATCACATCCCAACTCAACAAAACAAGTGCAAGGTATACTTAAATCATCAAAACCCAATAAGAGCAAGCATGAAATAAAGTAATGTTAGCTTTTTAGAGACTTAGGAAGTTAGAGTGTTAGATCCATCATCATGAGCCATCAATGGCTCTTGCAAGGGCAAGGCCAAGTAGAGGCTATTAGATTCATATGGATTATCAAATAAGCAGTTAAACTAGTTAGTGGTTAGTAGTTAGTTGCCATGAGAGAAAAGTTAGCTACACATGTAAAAGGAGTTATAGAGAAGAAAACATAGAGAAGTAAAGAGAGCACCTTTCATAGATTGTCACCTTCTATTACAAGCACTCTTGCATTCCAAGCATGTACCACTCTCTCTCCCGATTACAAGATCTACAAAATGGAAAATATAAGGGAGGAAGAAGAAGAACAACTAACCTAAACTACCCTAAACTATAAAATGGAGATGAAACTACCCTAAAACTCTGCATATCTCCCAACTCCAGAACCCAGGGGGCTATTTATAGCCACCAGGGAAGGGGGGCCAGGGGGACAACCTCTGGCCCAAAACGCGGCGCGAAAACACGGCCCTAGCCACGTTTCTGCGGCCATACAGTGGCTGCGCGCTGTCTTGTATGTCCTCTGTCAGGTGATGTTCCCGGTTTCTGATTTCTGGCCCCTAGTTTTGACGAATCAGCTCTTCTAGGTCAATGGTTATGATATAGGCTTTTAATCACCAATTAAAATGGTGATTTAGGGTCTTCTTCTTCATTGCACACCATGAACCTAAAATTAAGCAAGCAAAACTTTATTAGCAGAATTTTATACCAAATAAATATGCGGATGTGATAAAAATTATGCAAAATTAGAGACTAATCAGGTACCCATCAATTTTCTCCGTCCCAGTGTAAGTTGTTCAATTATTACAGATTGTCCAATGATAATGTCCACTGGGTATTCACAGTAGTCCAATATCCATAGTTATCCTATTACGGGGATTAACAGGAGTATAATATCAGGAGCATAATGTCAGGAGTCTCCCTGTTTCAAGGGTTCAAGTATATAGGAGTTCAGGAGTACCAAATGTCTGATAATAATATAATAATCATGCCAAGTCCTCGTAAAAGTGATAGTCATGAATATGCAATGTAATACAGGTGTCAGGTGTAATAGTATCCAATCAGGTGTCACAATATCAGTTCAAATGTACTAGTACCATTTGAAAGCACGTTAAGTAAGTGATAGCATGTCAATCGTCAAGTGTCATATATCAGGTATCAAGTATAACATGTCAAGTACCGGTATCAGATATCAAGTGTCGTGGATCAGGTGTCAAGTATAACATATCAGTGACATCATATATCAACCGTATAGCGATGTATCATATACTAGAAGCCAGAGTAGCAAACGTTAGGCATGTAACAGTAGTGATAAGATATCCACATATCAATATATCATGCAATAAACGCAAGAGTAGCAGTTAGTAAACATAATAATAAAGCACTCGCCTAAAAACCGGAACGCAATACCGAGTTAAAATCTGGGAAGTCTGCGAAAACGTGCAAGCATGCTACTAGTCCATATATTAAAATATATATATATATATATATATAATATATATATATATATATATATATTAGAGAGAGAATGAGAGAGGGGAGAGAGAGAAGAGAGAGGAGAATTTGTTAGAGAGAAGGAGGCTAAGAGGGAGAAAGAGAGAGAGAGAGAGTTGTAGGTGAGAGAGAGAGAGAGAGAGAGAGAGAGTGTTGTGTGTGTGTGTGTGTGTGTGTGTGTGTTGTGTGTGTGTGTTGGGTAAGGTGGGGTAATTAGGAAATGAGGGGAAGGATAAAAATGGAAAGAAAAAAAAGGAAAGGAATAAAAGAAAGAAAGAAAGAAGAAGGAAAGAAGGAAGGAGAGGGGGTGGTGGTGGCCAGCGGCAGGCCACCGCCGGCGGCCTAGGGTGGCAGCGGCAGAGCCAGAGGAGGGGCGGCGCGGCTAGGCCCCCGGGGAGGAGGGGTTGGGTGGTTAAAGATGTTGTTGTGGTTGGTGTTATGGTTATTGGAGGTGGTGGTGGTGGTGGTGATTGATGGTGGTGGTGGTGGTTGATGGTGGTGTTGGGGAGTTGGAGGAGGAGGAGGAGGTGGTGGTGTGGGGGTGGAAGTGGAGGAATTTGGAGTTTTGATGGTGAATTTCGGGGAAGAAGGAGAAGATGGAGTGATGGGTTTATGAAGAAATTGGAGGAGATGGGTTGGTGGTTGAAGGTAAGAGAGCTGGAGGAGAGGATAGGGGGTTGGGGGACGGTGGTGCTAGCCTAGGGAGCGGCGGCGGCGGTGGCGCGGGTGGAGGCGTCGGTCATGAGGGGAGGAAGAGTGATGGTGGGAGAAATGAAGAAGAAGTTGGAGAAAAAATGGGAATAAGGGAAAGAAAGAAAGGAAAATTAAATAGAAAGAGAGGGAGAGGGAGAGGGAGAGTATGGGAGAAGAGGAAGGGGGCTGCTATTGCAGCTGCTGGTGCTGCAGGGGATGGGCGTTGTGATTGCAGGGAATGAGAAGAAGGAAAGAGAAAAAGTAAAGAATAAAAAGAAAGTAAAGAAAAGAAAGGAAAAAAATAAGAAATAAATAATAAATAAATATATTATTAAATAATTAAATTAATAGAATATACTGGGTGTATAAAGTAGAGGAGTGGAGAAGGAAAAAGCAAGAAAAAAAAGAAAAGAAAATAATATTATTATTTAAATAGGGTAAATTCAACTGTTTCAGAAACACTCCGAAAATTCTCAAAAATAGAAAATATTATTTTAAGATGCTTGATGAAATGAGATTTGAGAAATTCACTCTAATTTTTAAATTAAAAAACCTAAAATCTTCTGGCGATACTGGTCCACACCGAAATAGGTCAAATTTTGATAAATTTAAAAAAATCCCAAAAATGTATTTAGATGGAAAATGAGATTCTAAGAAGTAATGTGAAATCTATTTCTAAAAATTTAACTCCATTTGAAAACTAAAAATCTGGGAATCGGTCAGCGATGTCAATCGACACCGGTTTGAAGATTTTGTAGAATAATTCTGAAAAATTTTAGAAAATCATGAAAAATCTAAAATATTGAAAAACAGTGTTTGAGACTGAAATTGGTTAAATTGGACTACCAGAATGGTCAAATCGGGTGACATACTGGTATCGAGTTCCTGCTCCAAGTCAGGGTGACTCTAGGTCTGAGAATCCAGATCTGACACAAAGTAACATGAGCAATCACAACCCAAAAATAATTACTGGGAGAAAATTGAAACAATATGGTCGAAAAAAATTTGGGACACGCATCTGGGTACGTACCCGGGAATGGGGTGCTACAGAATGATTCAAGCAATATATAGTAAGTACAATGAAAGCAAAAACACAAGTGTAAGCATAGAGATAGAGTGAGAGTGAGAGAAAGCAATCGCAAACACAAGAAATTTATTTCGACGTTCGAGCAACTCGCTCTACGTCCCCGCCTTCACCGCGTGAAGGATTTACACTATCCACTTAGGATCTTCCACAGACAAACTATAATGGTTTTCACAAGACCTAAGTACACAACTCTAACCTTCAATCCTCTACACAAGAGCTAGAAACACGCAATAAAGTTTACAAGCTCTTGGTGGCTACAAAGAACACAAACCCTCTCTTTACAACTTCCTGGAGTATAAAATGAGAAATGAAGCTCAAAAAATTTGTGTGAGAGCAAATTCAGTTAAAATGAATGAACTGGAAAGCTTAAAACTTGTAGAAATTGATTTGGACTTGAGAGCAATTGAAATTGAAAACTAAAAAATTTTCTTTTTGAATAATACTTGATTTTCTTGAATAATATTTATTTTTTTGTTTTTCTTGTATATCTTCTATGTAATCATTTACAAATGATTCATATATATAGGCAATAGGTACAAGTCATTAGAGGATTAAACTAGGGAATTATGTAAGTGATTAGACCCAAAAACTGAAAAAAATGCCCGTAGGAGAAAAGTCAAAAATCCAGTAGATTTAAAAACTAGCTATTACTGTAACAGAGACCGTCTGTCGATCGACCGGCCGGTCGACCGCATGGCCTAGTTCAAAACTAGCTGTTGCAAGTCAGTCGACGTGAACAAACAGATAGCACTAACATGAGGAACGGTCGACCGATCAGTCAACCGAAGTGCCAAACAGGGATAGCTAAGGTTTGGCGGTCAACTGATCGGTCAGCCGGCAAACGCTCACAAACAGACAGTGCACAAGTGGTCAACCGCCCGGTCGATTGACAGATGTACTGTAATACCCTAATTCTAGAAAACGTATCCTTTTACGATTTTGACATTTAGAATTTGTACGTATCATTTTATGAATGTATTTTCTTCCATTTAACCTAAAATGTTTAAACGAGACTCTGCACTGGCACTACATTCTACCCTATAAATTTCACAATTTTTCTTTTTAAATAATTAATTATTATATTTTCTCTCTCCTTCTATTTTTTCTTTTCTTTCTTTTCTAAATTCATTTCTTATCCAATCTTCTTCATTTTTATTTTTATATTATTTTCTTATGAGATATTTACACATAACCCCTAACAAATTAATATTTACATTTACATTTTTTTACCTTTTTTCTTTTTCTTTTCTTTTTCCTTTATTTTCTCCATTTTCTAGATTCTTTTTTGGCTTCCTCAAGAAGCCAAGATTTTGACTTATCCTACAAGCCTCTCCCCCTCTTCCTTATCCTCTTTGTCACCTCCCCATGGCCATAGCCAGCCTCCTCCTCTGTCCCTCCACCTTTCTCTCTAAAAAAACCCTAAAACCCCCAAATAAATCTCTAAAAATCCTACAAAAATCCTACACCTTCATGGCCACCTCCCTACCATCCTAAACTCCTCCATAGGCCTATACACACCTCTCATAATTTTTTTCAGTTTTTCTCTCTCGAAAAAGCTCCAAAATACCACTTTCTCTCTCTCCTATCTCTAACCTCTCTCTAGATTTCTCTATTCTCCTTCATACTCCTTCAGACCGACCACCTCCTTGACCTCCATCATGCGCTCCTCCACCTCCATATTTTTCTCCCTCCAAAAGACCCCAAAACCATACTTTCTCTCTTCTCTCTCTAACTTCTCTCTAGGTTTCTCTCTCCTTCCTCACCTCACTGAGGGCCTCCAGATATAGGACTATTCCTCTCCCTCTACTCCACCTCACTACACTCACTATATCCCAAAATCCCTTTCTCTCTCCTCAAAAACCCAAAACCCTAGTTTCTCTCTAGGTTTCGCTCTCTAAAACCTCTCTTCTAACATTCTTTCTTTCCCCCTCTAGGGTTAGACCAGCTTTAGAAACCCTCACACACACTTTCACACCCTCTTACGTGCACATGTGCACGTGGTATCGGGTATTCCCCGATTTTTAGGCGAGTACTCTTCCCTTGTAAAAATAACTATAAAAATATTTATATAAATATTCTGGGCATTGTTGTAATAATTGTGGTACCTAGACTTATAATAGGGTTCCTGGATATTTTTAAGATTTTTTGTAACTTTAGGAATTATCTGGGCATTAATAGGATTTTTCTGTATTTTAGAATTTAACGATTTTTTTAGGAATTTTCTGTGTATTTAGAAATTATCTGTGTATTTTTAGAAATTTTCTGTGTATTTAGAAATTATCTGTATATTTTAGGAATTTTTTAAGTATTTAGGAATTTCCTGGGTACTTTTAGGAATTTCCTGTATATTTTTAGGAATTTCCTGTATTTTTTAAAATTACTTGTATTTTTAGGAATTATCAGTGTTTTGTATATTTTGGTACTAACATCTTTTGTAGGTATCTACTTGGCATTCTGATCCTATTAAACCTTCTGCTCTTACGCCCACTTGCCAAAAGAGAGTGCGCTTAGACCTTACGGTCTCTCTTTTGACACCGTTGATTGTTATTTATATGCTTGTATGTACTAACATCATTTTATGCTGGTATTCAATTGGTCTTCTAGCCCTATTAGATCTCTAGTCACTCTTATGCCCACTCCCCGAAAGGGGTGCGCTTAGACCGTTCGCGGTCTCTCGGCTTCACCTGGTTGGCATACTGAGCGCTCAACGCTTTATCACTAGAATCTCTTAAGCGAAACTCTGCCGAATTTCTGACTCGCAGTCTAAACTGAGTCATTTTGGAGCTCCGCCAAGCGCTTTAGTGACTAACACTGTTTGTAGTTTGTGCCTCCAGTACTGCTTGCACTGCTTATTTGTGCGCTTAGCCGTAACACTGCTTTATCATATATTTATGATTGTAAAGAGTTTGAAATATCTGATACGATATATTCCTGAAATATATTAGGTGCTTGCAACCTGTCTGACATCTTATATTCCTGATACTGTATTATAAATGATACTGATATTTACATTAAATATTAATACACTACTGACTTGACTGGACAATATCATTTACATCTAACTGTAAATTAGACTTGGTATTTACACCTGATATGATACCCTGACTCCTGACTCAAGACAAATACTCCTGATTTGCTCCTGAATTCATACTGTTAGTTGTGAACAGATTAAAATACAAGATTCACAGATATTATTTTTACAGGATATTACTGAACTCCTGATTAATGAATATTGTATTACTGAATCCTGGACAATGATATACTCCTGAAACTCCTGTTATTGATATGATGTGTGAAACTAAGTGCCACGTGGAACAAAGTGTCTCATCACCACCACTTGAATCCATGGGGGCCGCCTCTTGAATCCACGGGGGTCACCTCTAGAATCCCACATCTCCCTGATACTATACTCTTGTTAATCCCCGTAAACTATATCATGAACATACATGAGAACGTTATATTGGACAAACTGTAATAATAAATTACTCAACATGTACTGGGGTCAGGGGAAATTGATGACTTTAATATGCACGGCTTCATAATGGTTCGATGTTGCAACTACTGTTTTGGATCCATCTGAGGCCAGAGGGGACCGGTTGGGGTGAACTGGCACTGCTGACCTCATCCATTCATGTTACTGTTACGACTTAGCGGCCATTCTGGAAATCAAACCCAGATGTCTTGAGGTCATTGTCCTGGATATGCACGAGGCCCATTATGAACCTGATACGGTTGATCTCCATCAGTTTCCAATAGCTAAACTCGTCTTTTTCGTATGTGGATGTATGTGTACTGAAAACACATACTTATGTTGGCCCAAAGGCCCATCACTCTAGTTTTGATGATGATCAACTCATGAAGTTATAGTACTAATGATCTTGTATTTAATTAGTGTCAGATTTATGATCAAGATCTTAGTAGGTGTGGAGCTTCAACAAAGGATTTAAAGTCATATTTGGAGCTAGCACCGGTTGATTCACGAGCCTATGCATCAAGACCACATCAAGTACTCAAGAGGAGTCGAGCTCGTTGGATTGCTTTTGGACCAAGTCTAGATGATGAGAAGACTTCAAGGGAAGACTTCAAGATCAAGACTTGAGTCTAGGTTTGTTTTATAAGATTTTTGTTTTAGTTAAAATGTAAAGGATAGAGTAGTTAGTGGATTGCTCAAGTATATATCACACACACACTCTTGATTTAGTTGTATTTTCATAAAAGAATTTTCAGATTTAGAAAAGACTTTCATTTTGAAAAAATACTTTTTGGTTTTTGGAATTTCTTATATGCATGTCTTTTATCCAAAACCATATTTAGAGCTTAATGCCAAAATATAGATATTTCATCTTAATTGTGTAGTAGATCATATCCATACACACTATGCTTTAATGAATTCAAAATATCTTGTTTTTGTATCATGAAGAAGTTTGGAAAACAAGTTTTAGAAAAATACTAGTTTTCAATTGAGCCAATATTTCCAACTTACAAAAATAGTCCAAATCTTTTATAACATGCCTTGATTTTGTGCAAGCATGTTTGTTTATCAAAGTATATTGGTAAAACTATTTTTGTAGATTTTTATGTATTTTATGGGATTTTTATGTGAGCCAAAAGACCAAGTCTTAATCCCAGATTTCTGTTCCAGGCTTCAGCCAAGTCAACTAGTCGACCTACCAAGTCGACTAGGGCTGAAGTCGGTCGACCGGCTCGGTCGACCGACGTGCACGACGTGCACGCCTTGACCTGGCAGATGGCCGGTCGACGACCCAGTCGACCGGAACTGAGAGCAGTGCTCTCTGTTCTTTTCGGTCGACCGGGCGGTCGACCGGAGGCTCCAACGGTCGGATTTTTGACCGTTGCCGGTCGACCGGATGGTCGACCGACAGGCCTGACAGAACCCCAACGGCTAGTTTTTCTGAGCCTATAAATTTGGGGGTTTGGGCATTGTTTTCACTAAGATTTGGAGAGTATTTTTGAGCCAGTTTTTCCCATCCTTTTCAGAGGTTTTTCTCCACAAATTTGAGAGCAAATATTTCCTATCAAAAGGGAAGATTTTATCAAGAGTGTTTAAAATGATTTCTTGAGTTTTTCACCATAGATTCAATCCTTGCTTTTCTCACAATCACTTGAGCTATCCATTGCTTTATCTATCCATAGGATTGTGTTGTGAGAGTTTTTGTTAGGTGATCAAAGTGTTGTGATCACCAAAGATCTTTTCTTTGTACTTTGAGGAGACGGGCAAGTGTGCTCGTGGTGGTTTAGAGTTCGGTTGTGAACTCTTGGTTTGAGGTGCGGCCTCGGCAAGTTTGTGGGGCTTGCGTGTGTACGGGACTAGGGAGTCCGAGGGCTTGTAGGTGTTGCGGCACCGTGGAGAGATCCATTGGGATCTTGCATAGTGGAAATCCTTCGTGTGTCGAAGGCGGGGATGTAGAGCAAGTGTGCTCGAACCTCGAAACAAATCCCTTATGTTTGCGATTGCTCACTCTCTCTCTATCTCCATGTCTATATCTTGCATTCAATTATAGTGTTTATATTTATATGCTTGATATACTTGTGTGCTTAAATTGTTATACTTGCTTGGGATTGTTTACTAACACTTGTATTTAACCAAGAGAGCCAACGCGGCACCTCAACCCTTATCTAGGGGAATCTAGAGGAGTTTGTCCAGAGCCCTTCACGGGGAATTCGGCAACACTCTTGTATTATACGTGGTGTTTAGTGTAAGAGTTTAGTTTAGGTCATAATAGTTTTTAATTCCGCATTATTTGTCATTTAGTGACCATTAGGTTAGCCATCACCTATTCACCCCCCTCTAGGTGAACTTACAACTTAGACATATGGATCAGATGATTAATAAAAATATAACAACCCAACAATTATGATGTTAGGAACGTATGATATTTGGTCTCTCCTTCATTTGAACACTGGTACACCCATATCAGATCTGAGTGAGTTTTACTGGAGTACAAACTCTAGTATGGACTGCCAGTGATGAGTGGCATTGGTAGGGAGATGATTAAAATGTCAGACGGTACGTATAATTAATATTGCATAACATAATGCACTGCACCATGCCTCTTACTTGGCATAACTTAATTATCTGAAAATAATAATGTCATAAGCAAATGTTATTCAGTCACTCCTTCATCTGAATAATGATACCCACATAACAGAGTTTGGATGTGTTCTACTAGAAGCGCGGGCTCCATTATGACCTGCCAGTGGTATGGAAAACTGGAGGGGAATGATTATAATAACAAGTGATATTGATTATTACTATTGTTATATAATTAAGTTATTCTAACTACCAACTGTACAATAATTCCAAACATAACATATGCTATTGATACTGGACTACTATTGACAGAATACTGGAAACACTGTTTACAAGAATACTGGCATACTTATTAATCAACAACTCTGGTTGTATATGCTCAGTTGTTGGTGAAATGGGGTTTATGGTATATATAGGGGTTTTCTTGTTTGGGTTATTTCCCTGACGTACTGATCTCATGGATCTGGTAAATGAGTCTATACAACTGGTTTTGCATACCTTTTCATTCCACATATGACATAAGCGGTTGATGACTCATACATGTGTACATTTTATCTTTACTGTTTACTATATGCCTGCTTGCCTTGAATACATGATCCACTGATATTCTTGTACACGTGTGATTGCGTGAGCACGCCACTTAGCTTTTATGTACTCGTTGGGTTGCATTCTGACAACCCTGGATCTGCATGTCCAGATCCCAGAGCTTGGACATTGGTAAAGATCATGTTGTTGATCAGAGTGCGCAGTAGAAGCGTAGCAAGTCCCAGGATCAGAACCTGACAAAAGCTTGAGAATGTATCTGATGGTTCTCCAGACCCATTTTACTTATCTGAGTTTCTCGAGATCCCCCCTTCCTGCTCGAGAGAATCTACCACTTCTGGCCCGTGTAAATCTCTTGTAAATCACATTTTGTATCCCATGGTGATGTAATATTTCTGTAATATTGGATCATGTACTATGATAACAATGTACTTTGACCGTAATGTTGGAATGTCTATTATTACTATGCTTCCGTACTCTGATTCCTTACTATACTGGTATGCTTAACGTGTATACGTATAGGTATTTTACTCTGTGTATATATACGTTGCAGTAGAGTTTTCGTACCCAATGGGACGGGGCATTACAGATTGGTATCAGAGCTTAGGCTGAGCTCTTTCACTTTTAGTACAACCAATAAGCAGATTAATGTGATATTAATTTGCAACTAGAGTAAGAATCAGAGCTATGCATTCAAGTTTCAAGTACAAAGTTATATGTCCTTCCTGATAATCTTCCTTTGACTTCTGAAATCTTTTTCATCTTTTCGCCTCTTAGTTCTCACTGTTCTGACTTTTCTAATCTGAGTCAGTAAATCTTTCTAATTATCCCTATTATATCTTGCAATATCGGTAATTATTTCTAATCAACTACCATTGTATCTTGTTGTGATCGTTACTCTGATCCTTTTCGTGTACATCTCCCTCCTTAACAAAATTGTGAGGACGCAATTTTTGCGAAGTAGGAAGAATGTAATACCCTAATCCAGAATATGTATCTTCTTACGGTTTTTGACATTTTGAACTTATACATATCATTTTATGTATATACTTTTTTTTCATTTGACCTGAAATTTTTACACGAGACTTTGCACTGGCACTAGATTCTACCCTAGAAATTTCATAATTTTTCTTTTTAAATAATTAATTAATTAATTAATTTCTCTCTTCTTTTATTTTTTCTTTTCTTACTTTACTAAATTCATTTCTTTTCCAATTTTTTTATTTTTATTTTTATATTATTTTCTTATGGGATACTACACAAAACCCCCCAACAAATTAATATTTACATTTACATATTTTTTCCTTTTTCCTTTTTCATTTCTTTTTTATCTTCTCCATTTTCTAGATTCTTCCTTGGCTTCCTCAAGAAGCCAAGGTTTTGACTTATCCTACAAGCCTCTCCCCCTCTTCCTTATCATCTCCCTCACCTGCCCATGGCTATAGCCGGCCTCCTCCTCTCTCCCTCCACCTCTCTCTAAAAAAAACCTAAAAAACCCCAAATAAATCCCTAAAAATCTTACAAAAATCCTACATCTCTATGGCCACCTCCCTACCATTCTAAACTCCTCCATAGGCCTATATACGCCTCTCATAATTTTCTCCAATTTTTTCTCTCTAAAAAACTCCAAAATACCACTTTCTTTCTCCTACTCTAACCTCTCTCTAGATTTCTCTATCCTCCTCCATCCTCCTTCAGGCCGGCTATCTCCCTGACCTCCATCATGTGCTCCTCCACCTTTCATATTTTTTCCCTCTAAAAGACTCCAAAACCCTACTTTCTCTCTCCTCTTTCTAACTTCTCTCTAAGTTGTCTCTCTCCTCCCTCACCTTCCTGAAGGCCGCCAGTTATAGGATTGTTCCTCTCCCTCTCCTCCACCTCACTATACTTACCATATCCCCAAAATTCCTTTCTCTCTCCTCAAAAATCCAAAACCTTAGTTTCTCTCTCTAAAATTTCTCTCTATCACTCTCTCTTTCTCTCTCTAAGGTTAGACCAGCTCTAGGAGCTCTCACACACACTTTCACACCCTCCTACATGCATGTGCACACGTGCACGTGGTATCAGGTATTCCTCAATTTTAGCCAACGGCTCTTCACCTTAGTTTTAATGATGACTAAATTATGAAGTTAAGTCATTAATGATCTTGTGTTTATATAGTTTCAGTTATTGATCAAGATCTTAGTAGGTTTTTAGCTTCAACAAAGAATTTAAAGTCAAGTTTTAGAGCTAACACGTGTTGATTCAAGAGCTCGCACGTTAAGATCACATCTAGTACTCGGAAGGAGTCAAGCTCAAGGATCAAGTTTGAATCGAGTCATCTTGGAGATGAAAATCGACAAGAAGACTTCAGTTTAGGTTTGTTTAGTTTTGTTTAGATCTTGTGTACGGATTAATTGGTCTTGATATGCTCAAGTATACATCAAAAGTTTTGATTTCGGTTTAATCGTTTTAGATTTTCAAGAATATATATTTCGATTTCATGAATAGACAGAATCAAAATAAGTTTACATGGTTTATATGTGTATTGTATTTCATTCATATACATTGATGATTTATATTGTTTAGAAAAACTTACTTTGATTTATCTAGCTCATGTGTTTTAAGTTTTGTTTTTAATCAAAACTTAGTTTGGGATTTATTGTCAAAAATATAGATATATCATTTACATGTGTATTGTATTCTATTCATACACACTATGCTTCAAATATATTTCAAATATCATGTTTTTGTATCTATACAAGTTTTGAAAAAAAAAAGGATTTTTCATTTCAAAGTTTAGTGTTTGAAAAATACCGATTTTGGTTTAAGACCTAATTTCCATGCCTCAAAAATAGTTCAAATAGTTTGTAATATGTGTGGATTTTGATCACACATATTTGTTCTTCAAATATTTATATGAATTTATCTTTGTGAATTTTATGTGATTTTATGAGATTTTATAGGTATTCAAAAGCCAACACTTCATGACCTATAATCCCTGTTTCTGAGTAACTATCGGTTGACCGACCGGTCGACCAAACTAGGGCTTGGTCGACCGGTCGGTTGACCGACATGCGCTGATATGTGAACATAGCCCATGCCTATGGGCTGATCGATCGCACGATCGACCGACTGGCACTACCCAACTCTCGGGTAGGCCCGGTCGATCGGGCGGTCGACCGATGGGCAATTTTACCTTGGGGCCGGTCGACCGGGCCGTCGACGACAGGCTCAAACGGTCAACCGTTGGCCGGTCGACCGGGTAGTCGACCGACAGCCCATTCTGGACAAATTTTGACCCCAACAGTAGTTTTTCCCAAACCTTATAAATAGGGGTTTTGGGGGCTGTTTTCTACAAGATTTTCAAGAGCTAAAATTCTACACTTCTCCTAAGTTTCAGCAAAGTTTTCAAAAGAGTTTCTGTACCGAAATTCTCTATATTTATTTATTTTCAAAGTTTTGAAAAAATCAAAGAAATACAAGTCTTTGGGAAATTTGTTTTGTTCTTTATTTTTCATATTTATCTAGAGTTTTTCCCAAGTAGTTTTTCTTTGAGATTTATTTTTCGAACACTTTGATTTCTCACACTTGAGCTATAAATTCAATATCTATCTTTAGGATCTTGTTTTGTAAGAAAAAGTGTTTGTGATTCTCTGAGATCACTAAGAGTATTTGTGATCATTGGATCACTAAGTTGTAATCTTTTTCTTTTGCTTTGTGCTTGGCTTAGTACCCACCTCTTGTGTAGAGGTTTGTGTTTGAGAAAGTGGAGTTGTGTACTCCTGAATTGTATTTGTAATTCCTCAGTGGAGGTCTCTTTGTGTAAGGTCCTGTGTGGACATAATGAAAATCCTTCTGTGTGAAGGTGAGGACGTAGAGCCGTGGCTCGAATCTCGAAATATATCCTCTTTTTTGCGTTTGGATCTTTCTCTCTAACTCTCATCTCTCTTATATCTTGCATTTGCTTTTATTGCTCATTTATATACATGCTTGATATAGTTTGCGTGCCCACACTTGTGTTCAATCAAGAGAGCTATTGAAGCTCCTCAACTCATAATTCAGAGGAATCGTGAGGAGTAGTTTCAGAGCCCTTCACGGGGAATTCGGACTCACTCTTGATTACATATAGTGTGTTAGCAATTAAGTTTTAAATTTCACATTATTTATCATAAATTAGCACTACACCTATTCACCCCTTCTAGGTGTACTTTCAATTGATATCAGAGCTAGCGCTCCTGATATTCGTTTTAACCACCAGGAGTGTGATTCTTGAATTGATAATCTAGATTTTCTTGACACACATATAGTTTAAACTCATAAATTATCTTTCTCCACCCATGTATGATGTTTCTAACATCGATATGTGAAAGTTTAAAATGAGTTCTTATTTAAAAGCCCTAAGTTTGCATGTTTACCTTGCCACTACCAAGAAATCATATGACAAGCATATAAAGGCTAATGAACAAGCTTTGATTGCACTTAGGAAATCACTAAGCAAAAAATATTTATTTATTATTTTTCATTGTGATTCTACTTTTGCAGTGTGGAACAAGAAACAAATGACAAACATTTTGGAGAGAGAATCAAGAAGGGATGAATCCGAGCAAACGTGCTATATGGTCCAAGGAAATGACTCCCTTTAGATAAATTCGGATACTCATCTTGATGATTGTGCTAGTTCTTCAATTGATGATAATGTCGTGGATGCTCATGCTTTAAATGAAAAACTCTCTATATTTTGTGAAAACTTGTTAGAAAAATACAAATTTTTGAAAAAGAAAAGTTTCGAATTAAGAAAAGAAAATGAAAATTTGTTTTCAAAACTTGATTTGGTTTTGCAAGAAAAGGTTGAGGTTTCTAATGAAAGGGATTCATTGAAAACCCAACTCGATCTTGTTTTAAAAGAAAATAAAATTTTAAAAAATAAAAATAATTTTGATCATATCTTGAAGAATAATGATGTTTTATCTTCAAAACTTGATTTTTGTTTTAAAAGAGAATGATTCCTTGAAAAATAAAATTGTTTTGATTTTCAAAGGATGAGATTGTATTTCAAAAGAAAAAGTTTCTTTGAAAAATAATTTTGATGCTCATGTTTGTCATGTTTCTATTACTTCATCTTCTATTGATAAACATTTTGCATACTTCACATCTTCTTCTATTGATGATGATATTTGTATGATGAAGAAGAGTGTTGATTGTTTGGGCTCCACTTTAAGCCAATGTGTCATGAACTACATGAGCTTGAAATCTATGTTTCGCAAGAAACATACTCCACATATGCATGCACACCATTCACGGCATACACATGTTCATCATGCTCACACACATGATTCTATGTATGATAATGTATATACTTGTATACATTGTGGACGCAAGGGTCACCTTTCATAGATCGGTTGACAGAAGGGGAGAAAATAGTGCCTTTTTTCATAGATAGGTTCTCATGTGTCGTGCTCGAAATGCTATTGCTTGCATTAGAAACGCCGATGGTGCACTAGTCTTTGGAAGGCAAGCGATATCCAAGGTGTTCGTCCACTTTTTCAAGACCAGGGGCGGTTGAGACGGTTGAAGAGTTGAGGATGGGGAAGGGATGAGCTACTAAAGCCTTTCACTATGTTGGAGCTTGAGAAGGTGGTGAAAGCGTTGCCTGGCGATAAGGCACCAGGGCCGGATGGGTTCTAGGTGATGTTCTACAAGACGTGGTATACTGTCAAGGAAGAACTATTTGACGCGGTGGCCCACTTTGCCATGACCGGGGAGTTGCCAATTCAATGGAAGTCTAATTTCATCGCACTAATTCCCAAGGGACCGAACCGTATGTCACCAGGGGAGTTTGGTCCTATCTCTTTGTGCAATGTAGTTTACAAAATTGTTTCTAAACTGCTCACTAACAGACTTGAGACTTTGCTGTCCAGAATTATATGGCCGGAGCTAGGAGCGTTTGTGCCCAGCCGTACCATGAATGAGGCTATTGTCTTGATGCAAGAAGTTCTTCACTCGGTGGAGAGATCCACGCGGCCAACAAGTCGACGTTACTTGAACTCGACTTGGAGAGGGAATATGGCATGCTTAGGTTGGGATTATATTGAGGGGATTATGCACAAGTTTGGGTTCGTTGCTCGGTTTGTGCAATGGGCAATGGGTTGTGTCCAAGTTTGTTCCTTACTTATTCATCATCGGTATGGAGGCGCTTATTCGGCTGAGTGAAAGGAGCTGCAGAGAGTGGGGAGATCAGAGGTATTCAGTTGGTGCCGAATGGGATGCAACTCAGTCAATTTATGTACGCCCATGATTGCATCTTAATGGCGGATGCTACGGTTCGAGAAACCCTAAAAAACTCGAGAAACTCATTGATGGTTTTTGTGAGATAAATGGGGAGAGAGTTAGTTAACTACAAGAAATCAGATTTGTTCTTTGGAACCAATGTGGATACTCGACTTCGCCCTCGCTACGAGACAGAGTCATTCGTCTCAACTATAAGACGAAGAACCTATGCTTTGGGACGAAAGGAGGGGCACCTAGGAGACGAAGATGAAACTGAACGTGATAGTTGGACTTGAAGATCCGCTTCCGCTGTGGTAGAAAGGCCTTGGCTGGATCCCGATACTCTATCCTCTACAGCTTCAAAGGTAGATTTGATGCAGGTGTGGACTGACCCACTAAAGCAGCGAGTACGGGATGGGATGCCCACTCATCAGCAGTTGATAATAGGTACGAACTAGGTTCTGTGTACTTTGAGCCTACTCCTGAAAGAGTGCGGCGGTAGTTCTTTAGGTGGAACGTGCAATGTCTTTCATTCGCGGGCCGCGTTACATTGTTAAAATCATTTTTGCAGACGCTGCCCACATATCTCCGGTAGAGCGGCAGGGTACCTAAAGGCGTTTTTGATAAATTAGAACCGTGTGGGGGAAAGTGTTGGAGGAGAGATACTATTAGAGGAGGTGATGTGCTGTCAAAGATCGCCGAGGAAGTCGACGACAAAAGCCGAAGAAGACAGCAGCAGAAACCAGCAGCAGCAGCAGTTCTGGCAGAAGTCGGTCGACCGGTCCGGTCGACCGACGTGCACAACGTGCACAGGGGTCAGGCGGTCGACCGGTCCGGTCGACCGCTCTAGAGGAGCCAGCTTACGGGAAGAATCGGTCGACCGTTCCGGTCGACCGACAGGAAGCTCAAAGTCACGGGAAAAATCGGTCGACCGTCCCGGTCGACCGACCTGGAGAGATTAAGCCTCTTAGTGTGTATCGGTCGACCGGTCCGGTCGACCGATCGACGGGTTTGGGCAAAAATCTGCTGCTCCGCAAATTGCGGAGCAGCGAGTATAAATAGTATTTTGGGCTGTTCTAGGGTTTCTAACCTGCGAAAAGAGAAGGCTTAGGGCTCTCTTATACTGAAAGAGGCAAAAAGCCATTGTAATCATCTTCCCTAATACAAATCTCTCCATTTGATTGCCCCGAGGACGTAGGCACGTTGGCCGAACCTCGTTAGATTTGTGTTTTTGCGATTGCTTGTTCTTCGTGGATTGGTTTCATTGTTTCTTTGTGATTGAGATCGATTGGATCCTCTATTGGTTGTTGTCTCCCGCGCGCAACAAGTGGTATCAGAGCATCCAGGTTGCTCTTTGGGATTTCTGAAGATCCGGAGGCCTCGAGATCGGATCCGGTGGAGATCGTGTGTCGATCTCGGATCTGAGGTATTGGGTGTTCGAGGGATCGTGTGTCGATCTCCGGAGGACTCAAGGAGGGTTTCTTGGATCGGTGGTGAAATAGATCTGGTGAGAAACTCGAGCTAGGGTTTCACGGGAGAGGTAAAAAAAAAAAATCACATTTTTATCTCGATAATAGATCTATTTTTCAAGTCATTTGATCTTCCGCATAGTTAGAGGGTCAAAGAAAGAATCTCAATGGCAGAGGAAGTTGCATCTGTTAGAACAATGAATACTCACCCTAGAATCGAAGTTGTTAAGTTCAATGGCACTAACAATTTTGGGATGTGGAGGTGTGAGGTGATGGATGCATTGAATGCATCTAATCTGGAGGATACTCTCCTATTGGAGAGGAAGAAGAACACTACAACAGATGAGGAATGGGCAAAGATGAATAGATTGGCATGTGGCTTGATTCGTTCATGCTTGACACAGGATATCAAATACCTTGTGCAACATGAGACGTCTGCAAAGAAACTGTGGGAAACCCTAGAAAAGAAGTACCTGACAAAGAGCGTGGAATCGAGGTTACAGCTTAAGAGCAAGTTGTATCAGTTCAGGATGAAGAGGGGGAGCACAGTAAATGAGCACATAAACCGGTTTACAAAGCTTCTTACAGATCTGATAAACGTGGATGTCAAGGTAGAAGAGGAAGACAAGGCTGTCATTCTCCTGAACTCGCTCCCATCGGAGGAGTATGAGACATTCACCATGACATTTATCAATGGTAGACAGACTTTGGACTACCATGAGGTGTCATCTGCATTGATGAGTTATGAGACAAGGAAGAAGGAGCGGCATCCTTCTCAGTCAGGATCATCAGCGGAGGCATTGGAGGTGAGAGGCAGAGGTTCATCTAGAAAGGGAAAGGAGATCAGGGGAAGATCGAAGTCCAGGCCGGGATTCAAGGATCTTAAAAGAAATCAGTGCGCATTCTGCAAAGAGATTGGGCACTGGAAGGTTGACTGTCCAAAGTACAAGGGGAAGAAGAAGGAATCAAAATCTGAGGCAAATCTAGCAAGAGTGAAGAAGGCTGCAAGTGGTAAATCACAGGCAGAGGGTTCAGATTCAGATTCTTCGGTGTTCTCTTTTTCAGTGACCGCTCCCGTCGTAGGCTACTCGAGGGAAAACGAGTGGATCCTGGACACAGGTGCTACATATCATGTATGCCCTAATCGAGATTGGTTTACCAGTCTTGAGAAGTTTGAGGGATGTTCGGTCGTCATGGGCGATGATCATCCATGCATCATGGAGGGTGTAGGCACTATTCCGATCAGGATGTTTGACGGGATGGTGAGGGAGCTGAAAGAAGTGAGATATGTACCTCAGCTGAAGAGGAACTTGATCTCTGTGGGTGCTTTGGAATCATTGGGGCTCAGGGTGTCTATTAAAGAAGGTGTTCTTAAAATGACAAAGGGCTCAATGGTGGTGTTGAAGGCCAACCGCCGGAACAATTTGTATTACTTGAAGGGTAGTACAGTGACAGGGCAGGTGGCAGCTTCTACCAGTCAGAAGGAAGACTCGACCCGGCTGTGGCACATGAGGCTGGGACACGCAGGGGAGAAATCATTGCAAGCTCTTGTAAGAAAGGGGCTGCTGAAGGGTGCAGAGACCTGCAAGCTGGATCTGTGTGAACATTGCATCATAGGAAAGAAGACGAAGGTGAAGTTTGGCACAGCTTCACACTGCACCGAAGGCATTCTTGATTATGTTCATACAGATGTATGGGGACCCACTAAGACTGCATCAATTGGGGGAAACCACTATTTTGTGTCGTTCATCGATGACTATTCTAGGCGCTGCTGGGTGTACACCATGCGACACAAGAATGAAGTCCTAGAATTGTTTGTGAAGTGGAAGGCTAAGTTGGAGAGAAGCACGGGAAGGAAGGTCAAGGTTCTCCGTTCTGATAATGGAGGAGAGTACATATCAGACCCTTTCCAAAAGCTATGTCTTGATGAGGGCATAGAGAGGCACTTCACAGTGAGAGAGACTCCGCAACAGAATGGGGTGGCTGAGAGGATGAACCGGACCTTGCTAGAGAAGGTTCGGTGTATGTTGTCCAATGCAGGATTGCCAAAGAAGTTCTGGGCTGAAGCTTTGGGATATGCATGCCATCTCGTCAATAGGTTGCCGTCGTCTGCAATAGGGGGGAAGACCCTCTTGAAGCTTGGTCTGGTAAAGCTGCTGAAGATTATGATATGCTCCGGGTATTTGGATGTCCAGCCTACTATCATGTCAAAGAAGACAAATTAGATTCGAGAGCAAAGAAAGGGGTGTTTGTTGGCTTCAAGCGAGGAACCAAGGGGTTCAAGATCTGGGACCAACAGGACAACAAGTTCATAATCAGCAGGGATGTCACATTTGATGAGGCCTCGATGATGAAGCCTACGGTCTCCAGCAGGTGGAGACTAGTAAGACCAAGGAGCTATTGCAGCAGGTGGAGAGTGATGCAAATCCACCATCTCTAGAAGATTCAGTATCAGTGAGGATCATTCCTGAGGTGACACAGGGAGGTGATCAAGTTGCAGAAGAAGATGCTGAAGTTGTTGAAGAGGATCAGGAACAGGTCAGGGGTACTGCTCCAGACCCTACTGCAGTTGAAAGACCAAGGAGGAATGCTAGGAGACCTGGCTGGCTCACCACCGATATGGTTATTGCACATGCACTTCCAGTTGTTGAAGAGGCGATTCCATCTACTTTCAGGGAAGCTGAAATCAGTTCAGAAGCTGAGTTATGGAAAGGGGCCATGGATGAAGAGATGCAATCTCTTTATAAGAACAACACATGGGAACTGACCAAGTTGCACAAGGGGAAGAAGGCCATAGGGTGCAAGTGGGTATTTGCTAAGAAGCAGGGATCACTCCAAGAAGATAAAGTGCGCTACAAGGCAAGGTTGGTGGCTAAAGGCTACGCACAGAGAGAAGGAATCGACTACAACGAGGTGTTCTCCCGGTTGTGAAGCACTCGTCTATTCGGATTCTATTGGCTTTGGTGGCGCAGAATGAGTTGGACCTTGACCAACTTGATGTGAAGACCGCCTTTCTCCACGGCGATCTTGAGGAGGAGATCTACATGAATCAGCCCACAGGTTACAAAGCTGCAGGGAAAGAGGAGTTGGTATGTAAGCTGAAGAAATCGCTGTACGGTTTGAAGCAGTCTCCTAGACAGTGGTACAAGCGATTTGACAGCTTTATCAGGAAGAAGAAGTACACACGAAGTCACTTCGATCCATGTGTGTACTACAACAAGTTACCATCAGGGGAGTATATCTATCTACTGCTCTATGTAGATGATATGCTGATTGCTTCTAGGTCAAGATCTGCTATTGATTCTCTGAAGAAGACGTTATCGTCCGAGTTCGAGATGAAGGACCTGGGGGAAGCAAGAAAAGTATTGGGCATGGAAATCACAAGGGACAGGGATGCTGGCAGGATAAGCTTGACTCAGAAGGGCTATCTGGAGAAGGTACTGCAGAGGTTTAATATCGGGAAAGATACTAAGACTGTTAGTACACCAATGGCGCCGCACTTCAAGTTGTCAGCGAAGATGTCTCCAAGGAGTGTTCAAGAACGTGAGCATATGTCTCATGTTCCATATGCCAATGCCGTAGGTAGCTTGATGTATGATATGGTATGTACAAGGCCAGATCTATCACAGGCAGTCTCCATGGTGAGCAGATATATGCATGATCCAGGTCAGGGTCATTGGGAAGCTGTGAAGTGGATCCTAAGATACATCAAGGGTACTGTTGATGTAGGCCTTGTATTTGAGAAGGACAACACCGGGAAGCAAGAATGCATAGGCTATGTGGATTCGGACTATGCAGGTGACCTTGACAAACGCCGGTCGACTACGGGATATGTCTTCACATTCTCACAGGCACCGGTGAGTTGGCGCTCCACACTTCAGTCCACAGTTGCGTTGTCGACTACAGAGGCGGAGTATATGGCTTTGACAGAGGCCATGAAGGAGGCTATTTGGCTTCAGGGTTTGCTTGATGATCTGGGCGTGGAACAGGATATATTGAAGATAAACTGTGACAGCATGAGTGCCATCTACTTGGCAAGGAACCAGGTCTATCACACAAGGACGAAGCATATTGATGTCAGGTATCACTTTGTTCGGGAGATTCTGGAGGAAGGTGACATCAACTTGTTGAAGATTCATACTTCGGAGAATCCGGCCGATATGCTTACAAGGTGGTGACGGGAGTGAAGTTTGCACACTGCAAAGACTTGCTCCATGTCCTTCAGGTGAACTGAGCTCGCTGAAGCTCATTGGAGTGAACTACGGACGGCTTGATCCCTTGAGCAAGGGGTACGTAGGCAACCGGTTTGGTGCAGCCACTATCGAGTCGGAATTCGAAATTCGGCTCAGATTTGAAAATCTTCACCGAGGTGGAGAATTGTTGGAGGAGAGATACTATTAGAGGAGGTGATGTGCTGTCAAAGATCGCCGAGGAAGTCGACGACAAAAGCCGAAGAAGACAGCAGCAGAAACCAGCAGCAGCAGCAGTTCTGGCAGAAGTCGGTTGACCGGTCCGGTCGACCGACGTGCACAACGTGCACAGGGGTCAGGCGGTCGACCGGTCCGGTCGACCGCTCTAGAGGAGCCAGCTTACGGGAAGAATCGGTCGACCGTTCCGGTCGACCGACAGGAAGCTCAAAGTCACGGGAAAAATCGGTCGACCGTCCCGGTCGACCAACCTGGAGAGATTAAGCCTCTCAGTGTGTATCGGTCGACCGGTCCGGTCGACCGATCGACGGGTTTGGGCAAAAATCTGCTGCTCCGCACATTGCGGAGCAGCGAGTATAAATAGTATTTTGGGCTGTTCTAGGGTTTCTAACCTGCGAAAAGAGAAGGCTTAGGGCTCTCTTATACTGAAAGAGGCAAAAAGCCATTGTAATCATCTTCCCTAATACAAATCTCTCCATTTGATTGCCCCGAGGACGTAGGCACGTTGGCCGAACCTCGTTAGATTTGTGTTTTTGCGATTGCTTGTTCTTCGTGGATTGGTTTCATTGTTTCTTTGTGATTGAGATCGATTGGATCCTCTATTGGTTGTTGTCTCCCGCGCGCAACAGAAAGACGTTTGAAGCAGAGGACTGGCATTGGTGATCTGGGGCAAACTTTGCAAACCAAAGAGTTGGGGAGACTTGGGTTTTAGATCAATGAGAGAATACCAATTGGCGCTGCAAGCCAAAGATGCAGTGAGCTAGTGTATTTATGCAGCGGGCGAAGAATAATTACGAAGGATTGGAATGGCAAGTGGGGGATGGGTCAGCAATAGATGCGTGTGATCAAGTTGTTGAAGCCATTGGTGAACTAGAGGTTCTGGAAAGGATCAAACTCCCTCAATGTTTTGCTGCAAGGGGGAGAAAGTACGTTATTGCTGGATTGTTGGAATATTAAAGGTGCAGGTATTTAAAGCTACCCATATACTTGGAGAGGCGAGTATGGAGCCGCGGCACTGCATAAACCCCGCGGATGCGATGGTTGCGGGTTATCTAGACAGTGCCGCAAACAGTTTCTAACCCTCGCAACCAACTGAGAGATTTGCGCTCATCCCTAGACGCGCCTCTTGCATGCTATAAATAGCTGCAAGCACGACTAAGTTCTAGCTTCAGCGCAAAGACAAACAACTATCAATGGCTTCTCAACCCTAGCATAGACCGCACGCTCTAGCAGTAAGATTCCTACTGGTGATTGCATTCAGCACACTGTGGAGGCTCTCTACCTCCAAACCCCAAGCTCTCCTAACAAGACTGAGAACGCTGTGAGGACCCTCCCACCTTCTGCTCCTGGCTACGCAACCATTTCTCCCCTCTCTCCTCGTATTTAGCCCAAAAAGTCTCCAAGAGCACTACGTGAACACTTTTACCTCCTTGTTTCATGTACCAATTGATTTTTATTGGAGTAGTTGTAATGTTTTTTTTTTTTTTTTTATTTGAAGTCAAGTTCTCTAGTTGCAGTGCTTATTGACTTGTACAGTGTTAAAGCCACATATTGACTAAGTCAAATTAGATTTAGTTTGGGTACCTATTTGTTTTGTATTGCATATTTTATGCATTTATGGAGTGTTAGTCAACTAGAATTTTTTTTTTTTCCGAGCTAGGACATTTTAAATAATTTTTAAGGTGCTAGTTAATTGAAACTTTTAATTAGAAGTGGAACTAAAAAAAATTTAGATGTTAGTCATAATTAGAACTGAAACTGGAACTAGAACAAAAGTACTCCACTTTTTAGTTCTAGCACATACAAAAGAGAATGTTCCACCCTCCAAAATCGTTCAGCTTTTTAACTAAAACCACCAATTGAAATCGAATCCCCCCCAACCCCAAAAAAAAAAAAAAAATCATTTAATATTAACTAATTGTTAAATATTAGTAACTAATTTTTTATTAATGACAAATATTAATAATTTAATGCATTAATAACAATCTTTGATAATTAATGATTATTTATTATTTATTATTAAAGAACAATAATTAGTAAATCTTGCTAATTACTGATGAAATCTTATTAAAAACTTTTGACACTATATACTAATATTTTTTTTTAATACCATTGATCTACTTTTTTATGCTAATTAACAAATAACTAATTGATATTGTGATGAATTAGAAAAATTTTAAATAAATAAAACAAGGTCAAAAAAAACTAAAATACTTTATAAAAAGTTAAGTTTAGTAAACAACTCTTAGTAATCATTATTAATTATTTATTTACAATATTATTTTTATTTAATGACTAAGCAAGCACACTAAGAAGGGACCCCTAACACAGGAAAAAGTGAGGAATTGTCATTCAGTTTAATTTTGCATGTTTTTTGCAGAATCAAAACTGAACCAAATTTATTTAAAATTGAACTGAACCTGGTTCAGAATAAGACAGCAAAGTTTGTTTGGTTCACCTCGACTCATCGTCGTCGTCTTGACAAGTTTCCCCCGTCCTGTGCCGCCTGAGCGGCCGCGCCCAGCGATGCCCACCGAACAAGCCCGGGCGGAAAGAGGAGACATGAGGTAACAAGTCCTGCGAGCACGGTGACAGCTGAATTAAATCTAAATTGACACCGAATGGGCCACCCATCAGTTATGTCTCCGAGCAGCAGTACACGGAGAACATGTTGCGCTGGATATTTGTGTGATGAGCATGGCAAGGAGATGCAGAACTGGTTCAGCTTCAGATATAATTAAAAACTGATGAATATTTGATGGTAATTTAAAAATTATAAAAAACTAGAGCAAAAATGAAACATCTACAGTGACTGCAGTTATGTATATGAACAGATCTGGAGACTTCATCCGTCAACCAGACATGACAGATGTGCCCAAGCATGGAGCTACTATTATAATACATGAACTCGTAACAGGATCCGTTTGTTTAATCATGATTGATTCCAAATGTCTCCTTAGCCCTTAAGAACGATGTTGCATCTTGCGCATTAATCATTAAGTCTTTGGTTGTGAATCAAGCTTAACTTGGTGATCAAGTTAGATCTTATGGGTTTATCTCATACGTAAACGGTAAGAAGTTTGAATAGAATCATGTCAATATTTGAGCAAAGGATACTCATGAGTGTTCTCGAGTAAACTTGAACCTTAAAAGTCAAACAATATAAACTTGTATATGACAGGCACAGAATGCAATAATTAAAATTTTACTGCTATTTTCCTTCATAAATTGCACTAATGCGTGTGTATTTTATTAGCTCTGCCTGCTAGAACTCCAACCCCATAATTTATTGTGGAGAACTTGAGCCAAGTAATTAAACCCCGCACACGGGCTCAGACCCAATCCCATCGTGCAGCGTCGATCACATGGGCCTTGTACTGCGGCGGCAGCATCGCAAAAAAAAATAATAAATTATATGGATTCAGTCCACTACTGTTGGATCCAGAACAATCATTACTTCATTGTTTGCGGATCCAGCCTCCCCGTGGGCCTCCTCCTCGCTGAGGCCCGCTCGTGCGCCTTCGATTTTTCTGTTCAAATTTAAAATTCTAGCCCCATCTCCTTGCCTCCTTTTAAAACCACGGACCTCTTCAATCCTCTTCAACCCAAAACTTTCTCAATTGGAACAAGAAATCAAGAAGCTTAGCGATGGTTGCTGGATTCACCCGCTCCTTCTCTCTTCCCGGGTCTCCCCGACTCAAAACCCGACCCGCTCCCCAGAAACCCTACCACATCCGATCCGTCAGTCTCCCCTGCCGCTCCAACCCACTCATCTCCCAACTCGAAGATGAGATTAGATCCATTAAGTCCTGGCAATCAACCCGACCCGTACCCGAATCCACACCCTCAGCTTGGGTCTGTGACGGCCTTTCTCGTCTCGAGCTCCTCCACGCCTCTCTCCACGACTTCCTCCACCTTCCACAAACTCAAGATTCTCTCCGTCGCGGATCCGGGTCCGAATGGGCGGGCCGGGTCTTGGACGACTTCCTCCGACTCGCAGACGCCCACGGCCGCTTCAGATCCCAGCTCGTGGCCGTGAGCGGGCACCAGTCAGATGCTCAGGTCGCGTTGCGTAGGAGAGACAGAGCTAAGCTGTCGTCGTGCGTCAGATGCATGAAGAAAACAGAGAAGGAGCTCGTCAAGATCGCTTCGCCTCTTCGAGAGGTCTCTAATTGCCGGGCACCGACGAGATTCAGCAACGGGATCAAAGAGGCTGAGCTGGCCGGGATAATTAGAGAGGTGATCCAAGCGACGGTGTCTGCGTCAACAGCAGTACTCATGGTGATTGCAGCCACTTCCTCTGCTACTTCGAACGCTGTTGCCTCGACAACGACGAAGAGTTCTTGGCTGTCATCGAAGAAAAGATCAATGGAGGTGGAAGAGGAGGCGACCAGAAATCTGATGGAGAGATTACAAGGATTGGAGGAATGCTTTGGCGCCGTGGAGAGGAGAAGCGAGCGGGTGTTGAGATGTTTGCTCAACACCAGAGTCACACTCCTTGGCATAATTTCTTATTAAAATACATGGGAAAAAAAATGGTGATTTGTAAGTTTGTGTATATATACAGATTGACAATGCAATTGAGATATCTATAGCAAAAAAGTTTTGATATGGAATTTTTTTTGTGTTCAGTTGTTCCAATCAGTTTTGCTTTGGCATATAACATAAAAGAAAAATTAGAACTTATAATTGCAGAAATATGATGTGCCAGAGGTACATGAACCATCCTTTTGCTGCTAATTAGGTATATGGCCCTGATCCAGCCCTAGCAATGATACTAATAAGAGCATTATCACCCATCATGCTAGGGCAAAAGGCAATGGCTTCTTCAATAGTTATTGTTGTAGTAACTGTCTTTCCTATTTCTAAGATAATATCTTACCCATGTGAATAATAACTTTCTGAGCAATTAATATTCATAATTTTTGGCTTCTTCAATAGTTATTGTTGTAGCAACTGTCTTTCCTATTTCTAAGATAATATCTTACCCATGTGAATAATAACTTTCTGAGCAATTAATATTCATAATTTTTTTATTAATTTTTTGTGAATTTTCGGATAAGCAAATAAGCAAATGTAAAAGGAGTGAAATTATTTAGATGGCGTAGAGAATGTAGTAGACGGATAGATATTTATAGACAAAATATTTAGAATTGTTTCCTATTTTTCTTGATGTTTTATTTTTTTTTTTCAAGTTTTAAAACATAAAACAGATCTGGACCGTTGGATCTAATTAGCCATTGATGATCAATGATTTTTGGCCCATCACGTGACAAATACTCGTTGGGGCATTCAAATTATGTCAATTAGTGGGCTCCACCCATAACTGTGCAGCACGTAAATTTATTAAAACAAATTGCCCGTGAGCACGGGCTCCGGTAAGGGGAGGCTATGAGCGATGCTGGGCTCGGTGGCTCCCACACTTTGCTTGAGCAAAAAACTTGTGGTGGAATCAAATTTTGCTTTTTTGTCATTTTTCTCTTTTGCCCGGACAAAAAAGAGTGATGGAAGTGTTTTAAAAGTGAAATTCGCTCTATTAGCAGTAGAAATAACTGTAAGAGGAGTGTGGTTATTCACAATCAGAGAATTGTTTAACACACTCAAATATTTAATATACCCACAAAATTTTTAAACACAACCCCTCACTTTTTCTAAACTATCCTTCACAACTTAAGTCAAATTAAAATTTCAAAATACCAATTATGTCATCCCTGTCTCATCAGAAAACTCTCCCCCCTCTCAATTTCCTATCTATGGCTCTCAACTTTCCGCTAGCCCCCTTCGGACACCACCAACCCTCCCCGTCGCCTGCTTCGGCCCTCGTCTCCTTCATCTTCTTGATGATCTCATCGGCATCTTGAGGCGACGTCTCAGGCAACAAATGTTCAGTTTCGAGGACTTGAGTCGAAGTATTTGTTTGAATTTTAACCCTTTTTCTGATTACCCATGTCGTCAAAGTTCAATTTATCAAAAGGGTATCCACAGATTTCTTTTTTTTCCCATCACCAATCTTCAATGACCCATCAATTCTTTCTTCACTGATTACTTTTATATATCTTATCAAATTTCTAGTGCACAACATTTGTTGCAATCTGTGATGTTTGGATGGAAAAATCCATTTGAGAAAACTGTAGTGATGTTCCATCTAGTCGTTTTTCATATAAAATATGAGCGCGGGTTTCACGTTTTGCCTCTTTTGTTGCGTTTTTGGAGTCTCAGCGTGATGAAACCGTGAAAGAGAAAAATGCCGTCACATCAGCAAAAAGCAGTGCCACCACGAGATTCCCTTTTTTCTTTAACAACCAAATAAAGAAGTAAAAATCTGAATGGCGTGACTGAGTATAGTATTTTTTCAAAGGGATTTCTCCGAAACAAACGCCCCTTTTTTCACATGATACAACTCCAAGTCTCCAACCCACCTCACGCTAGTCCTAGGTCCAAGCAATGAGGTGTGTATAATAATGGTTGATAATTCACATAGCCATGCTAATTATGCGCATCAAGGTGAGACTAAGGGAGAAGAACGATCTTCGGGCAAGGTGAAGATCAGGCTCATTGACTTTATATATAGCAAAAAAGTTATTTTATTTCAGGAAAAGAATATGTGACCAGCAAGAGCTTATTATTATTATTATGCCCTTATATATGAACAATATATTTAGCAACAAATGGAAAAGCAAATATTTACTTGCAACTGTTACTGTGCATTCTAATATTAGAATATTCACACATGAATTTAGTTCTATAATAATATTGTACTGTTCATGCACCAGTTTAGTTATATAGAAAATTATTAGGTCGCCTCATGTTTCACATTAAATTTAGTCCATGTGTTCGTGTGGGAGAAAGGAGATAGAGGAGCAGAGCAAGTTAGCACAGAGATCGAAAATCAAGGAGCGAGAAACGGCGCATTTGAGCAGGCCAGATTGTGCTCCCGGTCGGCCGCCCGGTCGACCGGTGGAGGAGGCCGGTCGACCGCCCCGTCGACCAGCGTGCACGAAAGTGCACAGGAAGTAAGCGGTCGACCGTCCGGTCGACCGACTGAAATGGCCTAACTCTCGGTTGGGCCCGGTCGACCGTGGCATGGGTCGGTCGACCGGCCAGTCGACCGACAGGCGCGTTTAGACTTTCCTTTTAGGATTCGGATTTCTTTTCGAAATGAAATCAAATCCAATCTGGGTTTCCTTAAATCCAGGGACTCTGTGGTTATAAAGAAAGGCTAGAGCCCTTATGTATTGTATCCCTGAAAGTTTCCTCAAGTATCCCTCTTGTATTAGTTATATTGATTATTGAATCAATAAAATCTCTCTCTCCCTTACCCCGAGGACGTAAGCACGTTGCCGAACCTCGTTAAATTTGTGTGTTGATTGCTTTCTCTATTGGTTGTTGTTCCTATTGTGTTGGTTGTTTCTCAGGCTGCATCGAGACTCCGCCAGGTGGGCGGATTCCTCAAGAGTGGTTGTTGTGTTCCTCGCCGCTGCGCACAATAAGTGTATCAGAGCATCCCAGGTTCGTCGTGGGATCATCTGGTGATTCTAAGGGCATCTGTTGCTGATTGGCAGAGATCGTATGTCGATCTCGGATCAGCGTTGGGACTGTTTGTGGGATCGTGTGTCGATCTCAAAACAGCGTGTAGATTGCTTGAGGAATCAATTTGGAGGAGTAGATTGCCTCGAAAACTCTTTGAGGGTTGCGCGTGGAGGTAAAGATCCTGTCTTTATCTAGTTTGTTTTATCTAACTCCGTTTGTTTCCACATTGCTTTGAGGAATCAGTTGAGAAGATGGCTGGAGAAAGTACAACTGTGAGATCCATGAATCCACATCTAAGGATTGATGTGGTGAAGTTCAACGGTACGAACAGCTTTAGTATGTGGAGGTGTGAGGTTATGGAAGCGCTGACGGCATCAAACCTCGAAGACACTTTACGGTTAGAGAAGAAGCGTGCATCAATGACGGAAGAAAATTAGGACAAGATGAACCGTTCGGCGTGTGACTTGATCAGGTCTTGTCTGACACAAGACATCAAATATCAGGTGTTGCATGAGACATCTGCGAGGCAGCTGTGGGAGATCCAGGAGAAGAAGTATCTGACGAAAAGCATAGAATCGCGATTGCAGTTGAAGAGTAAGCTCTATGGGTTTCAGATGCAAAGAGGATGCTCCGTCAATGAATACTTGAACCGTTATACGAAGCTTCTTACAGATCTAGTTAATGTGGATGTGGAGACTGGTGAAGAGGATAAGGCGGTAATACTTTTGAACTTTCTTCCTAGGGAAGAGTATGAGACCTTTTGTAACGCCCCGATCCGGCGGGTACGAAGACGTTACTGCGACGTATATACGCAGGTCAGAAATACCCTCTCGTATAAACACTAAGCATCAGTACAGGCAAGAATCAGAGTACGGAAGCAAGTGGTGCATTATACATTCCAACATATGAGTACAATTACAAAGTTATCACCTGAGGTGATCCAATATTACATGAATATTACATCACTGATATACGCAATTACGAGATTACAAAGAGATGTACAAGTATGAACAGTATAAAAGGCACTCACGAGTTTACAAAGGAAAACTCGAGAGGCGCACAGGGGGGCCTGGAAGGATAGAGCTCTGGGCGGTCTGCTGGAGATCCACGCTACCGCTACGCCACTCTGATCAGTAACTAGGGGAATCCACACGCTCCAAGCTCCATGACCTGGACATGAGGATCCAGGGGAGTCAGATAGAACTCCCCAGGCGAGTGGTGATACAAAAGCCAGATGGCGTGCTGAGATAAGTACAAGTGTATTGATAAAACCGAATCATAATCATGCATTGAAAACCGTGTCGTGAGTATAAACATGCATGAGTTAGTAGACATAGAACAAGTGATATCAAACAGGAAGTATTTATGGTATGATAAGATAAGAATAGGAGACTGAAGGAATGGAATACAGGTGGTGAAGCAGGGTATGAGCAGCAAATATAATAATAATCATAAAACGGAAATCTGAAGTAAAATCCAGTACAAGCGAATATGGCGAGGCATATCACAGATTCATAACCGTCTAAGTTGCAGGCTTCAGTATGCGTCCCATTCCACATACTTCTACTTACAACTTAAAGAGCAGGTTATTATCTTGGCACTTTATTATTATTATTACTCGTCTTACCCTGATATCTAGATATGTGAACTAGCGTCCCAGCACACATATATCCATATCTGAGTAAAACAAGGTTGTTATTGGAAACCAACGGGGGTATCAACGAACTATGTTTACAGTGGGTCCCGTGCTTGCCCGGGACCACGGTCCATGACGTTCTGTTACTGGTGCTCGGAACCAGCCGCAAGGCTTACAGGAGGGTCTTATGGAATGCCCTTATCAAGATGGTACCAGGAATGAGGGAGCCAGCACTCCCCTCGGTCGCCTGGAGGCCCACAGGTCAGACCGAAGTTTTAGTTGCACAACATGTCTAGTACCACTGTAAACACGAACACATATTGATAGCCGCAAGTTTCCCCTGACCCGATGCAAGTTGTCCAGTTTTATGGTTTATTAGATGATTATCAGATTTCGGGAATGAGCAAGAGCAAGTCAGGATTATCAGGAATACATGTATATCAGGAGTACTGGTTCGTACTATAAGGTATCACATGTGTAACAGGAGTACAGTTTGTACTATCAAGATGTCAGGTCATCATTCCCGTTATCGTGATAATCATGAGAGTCAAGTATATCATGCCGGGTGTCAAGGGATAGCATGACAGGAGGATGATATTTAGCAGGTGACAAGTCATGTCAAAAGATTGATATTAGTCCGGTGGCAAGTCATGCCTTAACAAGAGGTCTTGCCAAGAAGTATCATGTCTAGAGTCAGGTGATAACACATCAGTTGACAGGTAATGCAACAGGTATTAA
The DNA here is from genome assembly GCA_038442645.1 of Agave tequilana. Taxonomy (NCBI): domain Eukaryota; kingdom Viridiplantae; phylum Streptophyta; class Magnoliopsida; order Asparagales; family Asparagaceae; genus Agave; species Agave tequilana. The sequence continues at coordinate 69,622 of JAVJIF010016036.1, read as the reverse complement.
ATAGTAGCATGTGTAAAACATGTCAGGTAAGTACATGGCATGTGATAGAATAGTAGCTGAGCACAACCAAGCGGAGCTAAGCAAGCTGGAGGCACAGACAGCAAACAGTATTTAACACTGGAGCGTCTGGCATGATTACCGGGACGACTCGGCTTAAAGTGCGAGTAGAAAATCCGGCAGCATCTCGCCTAAACGAATCTAGTGGTAAAGTGCTGAACGCTGATCATGATAACCAGGCGGAGCTGAATAAGCTGGAGGCACAGGCAGCGAACAGAGTTTAGACACTAATGCGCTCTACGAGGTTACCGGGACAATTCGGTTTAATATACGAGTAGAAAATCCGGCAGCATCTCGCCTAAACGAATTTAGTGAATAAAGCGCTGAGCGCTAAGTATGCTCACCAGACGGAGCTGAGAAACCTGACGGTCCCAATCACGTCTCCTTCGAGATAGTGAGAGACCGGAGGCTGAAGGGTCCAGAGAAACCTGACGGTCCCAATCACGTCTCTTTCGAGATAGTGAGTGACCGGAGGCTGAAGGGTCGGCCACGCATAGTATAAAGCAGTAAAATACATCACAGGCATGGTATATGTACAAGAATGAAACTACCCTAATACAAGCATTCGTCACAGAGCAATACATGTCCAGTCATTGGCACTCGGCCATACACAGATACAGGGACGCAGCCCAATACATAATACATGAAAACATGAAATAAAATACATATCGACCCGACGAAGCGGGGAAACCCAAATGGAGGCGAGAGCGAGGACACTCGCCTAAATCACCGGAAAGGCCGAAAACTCTGAAATCCATGGAACTCGCGCACGCGCCATAAAATAATATATAATTATGAAGAGAGAGAAAGTGAAGAGGAGAGAGAAAGAGTTAGAGAGAGAAACCTAGAGAGAGAAAGGGACACAGGGAGACGCGGGCTTATGAGAGTGAGACGCGGGGGTCGCAGACGCGGGAGTCGCGTCGCGGGAATAGCAAACGCGGTAATCACAGACGCGGGAGTCGCGTCGCGAAGATGCCACAAACGCGGGGTTCGAGACCCGCGCTCAAATCAGGACGCGAGGAGAACGCGGACACGGTCGTGGGTTCCGCATCGCGTTAGCACGAGGAGATCACAGACGCGGGTATTAGCTCCGCGTCGTGTCGATACAATAACGCGAAGGTCGCGTTAAAGAGGATGTCAAGATCGCGAAGACTCGCGTCAAGGATTGCCCGGACGCGGGGGTGAGATCCGCGTCAAAATAATAGAGAGGAGAGAAAAAGTTCAGGAGAGAGAGATTGAATCAGGAGAGAGAGAGAGATTGAATTAGGGGAGAGAGAGAGAGGATAGGAGAGAGAAAGAGAGGGAGAGAGAGAGAGAGAGACAGGAGTGAGAGAGGGAGCAGGAGAGAGAAACAGAAAGAAGGGGGGCTGTTGCCGTGGCCGAATCATGGAGGAGGAAGAGAGAGAAGGAAGTTGGGGAAATTGATATGTGGAGAAGAAAAAGAAAGAGATAGAGAGAGAGAATTGAGGGAGAAATTAGGAAGTGAAGTGAGAGAGAGGGAGAATTTGGGGAAGAAAGAGGAGGAGGCGACGGTCGCTGGCCAGGGGAAGGAGAAGAAAGAAAAAGGAAAATAAAAGGAAAAAGAAAAAGAGGAAAGGATAAAGAGAAGGAAAGGAAAAAAGAAAAAGAAAAAGAAAAAAGAAAAAGAAAAAGAAAAGGGAGAATGATTTGATGGATGGATGGAGAGGGATGGGGTGTGGTGTCGCCCACGTGGAGGGGAGTGGGCTGCTGGGGTCGGTGGAGAAAAGAAGAGAAAGAAAGAAAGAAAGAAAGTAAAAGATTTGATAAAATAATAATATTATAATATGGTCGGGAAATATCGACTGTTCCAGAAAAATCCCCAAAAATACCCAGAGGTAAAAAACGTCATCCTGAGGAATAATATGAAATCGGTTTTCAGAAATAAAATCCTGTTTTCAAATTAAAAATCCGGAAGTCAACCGCCAATACCGGTCTACACGGGTCGGCCGGATTTTGATAAATTCCGAAAAATCTCAGAAAATGTATTAAAGAATAAAATATGATTTTAAGAAGTAAAGTGAAAGCGGAATTTAGAAATTCAATTCCAATTGTAAACTAAAAATCCTGGAATCAACCAGCGATACTGGCCGATGCCGAATCCGGTGGAATTTTCATAAATTCATAAAATCCTCAGAAAAAGTATTTAGATAGGAAAGTGATTTTAAGAAATAATGTAAAAAGGCACTTCTAGTAATTCTAATCGGTTTGTAAATTAAAAATCCGGGGATCGGTCAGCGGCACTGGTCGACATCGGTTTTGAAGATTTTCAATTAATTCAGGAAAATTCCAGAAAATCATAGAAAATCTAAAATTTTGGAAAATGATGTTTAAAACTAAAATCGGTCAAATCTAAATAACAGAAAGACTAAATCGAGTAATACTCTAGGATCGGGTCCTCGGTTCAGACTGGGCTGACTCCGAGTCCGTGAATCCGGATCTAAGACAAAACGATCATAGAAATAATTCATAATACAAAACAAATACAGGAAGTAAATCGAAAAATACGATCGAAAAATCCGAATACGCAACTAAGTACGTATTCTGGGAGCGGGGTGTTACAATCCATCCACCTTACAAAAAATTGCGTCCTCGCAATTTCGATAAGGGTAAATTGAACACAAGGAGGACAAGGACGGGAATTATACCAATTAAGATATGAAGCACTATAGGTAGGGCTCTCAAGTTGACTGAACAATAATCAGAATATAGACATTCTCTGCTCTTCCGGCTGTATAAATCTTCGAACAATGCCGAATAATACTGACTGATAACACAGCTTAGCAATAGAATTCCAGCTGTACTGCATACTTAGTATCACTCTGAGAATGAGCCAGAACACCAAAGATAAAGAAAACCTGATAGTCCTGAGCATAATAAAGAAGACCGATAATTGAGAATTCCGAATACCAGGCATCAATCACTCTGAAAGATATAGCCGAGAATAAAGAATAACCGCAGAAAATCCCGAATACCATCTTCTGAAAGAAACCCGATAGCAGATCCATTCTGAGAATACCCGAACTTCATAGAGTTGGCCGAAGAGATCACATCATAGCTTCGCTCAGAACCAGCCGCTACCTCTCTAGTCTATTCATATCTTAAGTTGGTATAAAGGCTTCGAAAAACCAAAACAGGGGAAAGGTGGAAGGGATTAGGAATCAAAGGAAGGATGATCAAGAATAGATAACTCTGTACTTGTAGTTAGAGTGTATAACCAAGACTCAAGCATTCCAGTTGTAAATTTCTTTACCATTAATTTGCCATCTGGACGTACTGAGGATGTAGAGCCTAGGCTCTGATACCACCTTGTAACGCCCCGATCCGGCGGGTACGGAGACGTTACTGCGACGTATATATGCAGGTCAGAAATACCCTCTTGTATATACGCTAAGCATCAGTACAGGCAAGAATCAGAGTACGGAAGCAAGTGGTGCATTATACATTCCAACATATGAGTACAATTACAAAGTTATCACCAGAGGTGATCCAATATTACATGAATATTACATCACTGATATGCGCAATTGCGAGATTACAAAGAGATGTACAAGTATGAACAGTATAAAAGGCACTCATGAGTTACAAAGGAAAACTCGAGAGGCGCACAGGGGAGCCTGGAAGGATAGAGCTCTGGGTGGTCTGCTGGAGATCCACGCTACCGCTGCGCCACTCTGATCAGCAATTAGGGGAATCCACACGCTCCAAGCTCCATGACCTGGACATGAGGATCCAGGGAGTCAGATAGAACTCCCCAGGCGAGTGGTGATACAAAAGCCAGATGGCGTGCTGAGATAAGTACAAGTGTATCGATAAAACCGAATCATAATCATGCATTGAAAACCGTGTCGTGAGTATAAACATGCATGAGTTAGTAGACATAGAACAAGTGATATCAAACAGGAAGTATTCATGGTATGATAAGATAAGAATAGGAGACTGAAGGAATGGAATACAGGTGGTGAAGCAGGGTATGAGCAGCAAATATAATAATAATCATAAAATCGGAAATCCGAAGTAAAATCCAGTACAAGCGAATATGGCGAGGCATATCACAGATTCATAGCCGTCTAAGTTGCAGGCTTCAGTATGCGTCCCATTCCACATACTTCTACTTACAACTTAAAGAGCAGGTTATTATCTTGGCACTTTATTATTATATTACTCGTCTTACCCTGATATCTAGATATGTGAACTAGCGTCCCATCACACATATATCCATATCTGAATAAAAAAAGGTTGTTATTGGAAACCAACGGGGGTATCAACGAACTATGTTTACAGTGGGTCCCGTGCTTGCCCGGGACCACGGTCCATGACGTTCCGTTACTGGTGCTCGGAACCAGCCGCAAGGCGTACAGGAGGGTCTTATGGAATGCCCTTATCAAGATGGTACCAGGAATGAGGGAGCCAGCACTCCCCTCGGTCGCCTGGAGGCCCACAGGTCAGACCGGAAGTTTTAGTTGCACAACATGCCTAGTACCACTGTAAACACGAACACATATTGATAGCCGCAAGTTTCCCCCGACCCGATGCAAGTTGTCCAGTTTTATGGTTTATTAGATGATTATCAGATTCGGGAATGAGCAAGAGCAAGTCAGGATTATCAGGAATACATGTATATCAGGAGTACTGGTTCGTACTATAAGTATCACATGTATAATAGGAGTACAGTTTGTACTATCAAGATGTCAGGTCATCATTCTCGTTATCGTGATATCATGAGAGTCAAGTATATCATGTCGGGTGTCAAGGGATAGCATGACAGGAGGATGATATTTAGAAGGTGACAAGTCATGTCAAAAGATTGATATTAGTCCGGTGGCAAGTCATGCCTTAACAAGAGGTCTTGCCAAGAAGTATCATGTCTAGAGTCAGGTGATAACACATCAGTTGACAGGTAATGCAACAGGTATTAAATAGTAGCATGTGTAAAGCATGTCAGGTAAGTACATGGCATGTGATAGAATAGTAGCTGAGCACAACCAAGCGGAGCTAAGCAAGCTGGAGGCACAGACAGCAAACAGTATTTAACACTGGAGCGTCTGGCATGATTACCGGGACGACTCGGCTTAAAGTGCGAGTAGAAAATCCGGCAGCATCTCGCCTAGACGAATCTAGTGGTAAAGTGCTGAACGCTGATCATGATAACCAGGCGGAGCTGAACAAGCTGGAGGCACAGGCAGCGAACAGAGTTTAGACACTAATGCGCTCTGCGAGGTTACCGGGACAACTCGGTTAATATACGAGTAGAAAATCCGGCAGCATCTCGCCTAAACGAATTTAGTGAATAAAGCGCTGAGCGCTAAGTATGCTCACCAGACGGAGCTGAGAAACCTGACGGTCCCAATCACGCCTCCTTCGAGATAGTGAGAGACCGGAGGCTGAAGGGTCCAGAGAAACCTGACGGTCCCAATCACGTCTCTTTTGAGATAGTGAGTGACCGGAGGCTGAAGGGTCGGCCACGCATAGTATAAAGCAGTAAAATACGTCACAGGCATGGTATATGTACAAGAATGAAACTACCCTAATACAAGCATTCGTCACAGAGCAATACATGTCCAGTCATTGGCACTCGGCCATACACAGATACAGGGACGCAGCCCAATACATAATACATGAAAACATGGAATAAAATACATATCGACCCGACGAAGCGGGAAACCCAAATGGAGGCGAGAGCGAGGACACTCGCCTAAATCACCGGAAAGGCCGAAAACTCTGAAATCCATGGAACTCGCGCACGCGCCATAAAATAATATATAATTATGAAGAGAGAGAAAGTGAAGAGGAGAGAGAAAGAGTTAGAGAGAGAAACCTAGAGAGAGAAAGGGACACAGGGAGACGCGGGCTTATGAGAGTGAGACGGGGGGTCGCAGACGCGGGAGTCGCGTCGCGGGAATAGCAGACGCGGGAGTCGCGTCGCGAAGATGCCACAAACGCGGGGTTCGAGACCCGCGCTCAAATCAGGACGCGAGGAGAACGCGGACACGGTCGTGGGTTCCGCATCGCGTTAGCACGAGGAGATCACAGACGCGGGTATTAGCTCCGCGTCGTGTTGATACAATAACGCGAAGGCCGCGTTAAAGAGGATGTCAAGATCGCGAAGACTCGCGTCAAGGATTTCCCGGACGCGGGGGTGAGATCCGCGTCAAAATAACAGAGAGGAGAGAAAAAGTTCAGGAGAGAGAGATTGAATCAGGAGAGAGAGAGAGATTGAATTAGGGGGGAGAGAGAGAGGATAGGAGAGAGAGAGAATTCAGGAGAGAGAAAGAGAGGGAGAGAGAGAACAGGAGTGAGAGAGGGAGCAGGAGAGAGAAACAGAAAGAAGGGGGGCTGTTGCCATGGCCGAATCATGGAGGAGGAAGAGAGAGAAGGAAGTTGGGGAAATTGATATGTGGAGAAGAAAGAGAAAGAGATAGAGAGAGAGAATTGAGGGAGAAATGGGAAGTGAAGTGAGAGAGAGGGAGAATTTGGGGAAGAAAGAGGAGGAGGCGACGGTCGCTGGCCAGGGGAAGGAGAAGAAAGAAAAAGGAAAATAAAAGGAAAAAGAAAAAGAGGAAAGGATAAAGAGAAGGAAAGAAAAAAGAAAAAAGAAAAAGAAAAAGAAAAAGAAAAGGGAGAATGATTTGATGGATGGATGGGAGAGGGATGGGGTGTGGTGTCACCCACGTGGAGGGGAGTGGGCTGCTGGGGTCGGTGGAGAAAAGAAGAGAAAAGAAAGAAAGAAAGAAAGTAAAGATTTGATAAAATAATAATATTATAATATGGTCGCGAAATATCGACTGTTCCAGAAAAATTCCCAAAAATACCCAGAGGTAAAAAACGTCATCTTGAGGAATAATATAAAATCGTTTTTTAGAAATAAAATCCCGTTTTTAAATTAAAAATCCGGAAGTCAACCGCCGATACCGGTCTACACGGGTCGGCCGGATTTTGATAAATTCCGAAAAATCTCAGAAAATGTGTTAAAGAATAAAATATGATTTTAAGAAGTAAAGTGAAAGCGGAATTTAGAAATTCAATTCCAATTGTAAACTAAAAATCCTGGAATCAACCAGCGATACTGGCCGATGCCGAATCCGGTGGAATTTTCATAAATTCATAAAATCCTCAGAAAAAGTATTTACATAGGAAATGTGATTTTAAGAAATAATGTAAAAAGGCACTTCTAGTAATTCTAATCGGTTTGTAAATTAAAAATTCGGGGATCGGTCAGCGGCACTGGTCGACACCGGTTTTGAAGATTTTCAATTTAATTCAGAAAAATTCCAGAAAATCATAGAAAATCTAAAATATTGGAAAATGATGTTTAAAACTGAAATCGGTCAAATCTAAATACTAGAAAGACCAAATCGAGTAATACTCTAGGATCGGGTCCTCGGTTCAGACTGGGCTGACTCCGAGTCCGTGAATCCGGATCCAAGACAAAACGATCATAGAAATAATTCATAATACAAAACAAATACAGGAAGTAAATCGAAAAATACGATCGAAAAATCTGAATACGCAACTAAGTACGTATTCTGGGAGCGGGGTGTTACACCTTTACTCTTACATTTCTAAATGGAAGGAAATCCTTAACTACAGTGAGGTGTCGGCTGCTCTTATGAGTTATGAAGTAAGGAGACAGGACAGGTTGTCTTCTTCGGGAAGCACAACAGCAGAGGCATTAGAGGTAAGAAGCAGAAGTTCCAATAGGAAGGGAAGAGATGATCGGGGAAGATCGAAATCCAGACCAGGCTTCAGAAATCTAAAGAATCAGTCCTTATGCAAGGAACTAGGGCACTGGAAAGCTGAATGCCCGAAGGCCAAAGGTAAGAAGGTGGAGTCAAACACCGAGGTGAATCTCGCACAAGCGGATGGATCGAATGAAGACTCATCGGTATTCTCTCTCTCTGTTACTACTCCTACTGTTTGTAACTCAGATAATACTGAGTGGATCTTAGATACCGGAGCTACCTATCATGTGTGTCCGAACAGGGCCTGGTTTTCTAGTTTTGAGAAGCTAGATGGATGTTACACGGTCATGGGTGATGATCATCCGTGTAATATAGAAGGGATGGGTACAGTCCGTATCAAGATGGATGATGGGATAGTACGAGAATTGAAGGAGGTGAGGTATGTACCTCAACTCAAAAGGAATCTTATCTCTGTTGGCGTTTTGAAAGCATTGGGTCTTGTGATATCTATACGAGATGGTGTTCTCAAGATGATCAAAGGCTCGATGGTGGTAATGAAGGGCGTCCGCCGGGACAATCTCTACTACTTGAAGGGTAGTGCGGCTACAGGTCAGGTGGAGACTTCTAATTCTTCAAATGATAGTTGCACGAAGGTCTGGCAGGTGAAGATCGGACATGGAGGTGAAAAGTCTTTGCGAGCTCCTACAAAGAAGGGATCATTGGAAGGTTCTGCTACCTGCAACTTGAAAGGTGAACACAACGTTCTGAACAAGAAGAAGGTGAAATTCAGTACCAGTACTCAACGCTCAGAAGGTCTTCTTGATTGTGTTCACGTAAGTGATTGATACACAATATTGCATATTTTACCACATAATCCCCATGCATATTGCAAATAAATATATGATTTTTACTCATCTTCTCTATATATTTGCAGGTCCACACTCAAATGAGAGAAAGCCCAATAATCACTTTAATTAGTAATAATTAAAGGGATTAAATTCAAGATTAAAATAAAGCCCAAGATTTGAAATCAGAATCCAGAGAGATCCGCGCGCCAATTGAAGATTCTAGAAGGCCACGTGGATAACAACCTCTCAACCAACCTACAACAGAATTCTGTTTCCCAACAGAATCCGTTTTGCCGCGCCCTTGCCGCGCGCTCGCGGCAGATCTGGGTCTGTTGGATCCCAGATTTTGCGCCAACGGCCTAGGCTCTCGAAGCTTCTCTCTGATCCTATAAATACTGCACCTGGACCTGCGAGAAAAGACTGAGCAGAGAAGAGAGAGAGAGATTAGGGATTAAGCTTTGTATTTTTTAGTTTTTCTCTAAGATTTTTGTAGCTCTCTAGATCTTCTTCCTCCCTAGAAATTCTGTAAAGAGAGTTTGTAAGAGAGAGAAAGCTTGTGTACATCAAGGAGTGACAACTTGTGAAGTAAGGATTCATCCATTCTCTTCTCTCTACTCTTGCATTTTCTAGTTTACTTGCTTTCTTTATTTCTTGCTTTACTTTCTTGCAATTTTATTCATGTTTTGTTTTGCTTTTCTAATGGCTAGTAGCTAATTCTTTCTTCTCATGGCTAGCTAACAACTTACCTTGCTAACTACTAACTCATGGGTGATTGCTATCTTTAATCTTGCAAAGTGTATGATCTTCTCTTCTCCGATGGGTTACTTTCATGCTTGGCTAGTATCTTGTTGTAATTCTCCATATGATTCATGTGTGCCTCATTTAGAGCCTTGTCTTTAGAACAAGTGCCTTGATGGAACATGGAGATGGATCACCAAACATATGCTAATAGATGTACAACTTCTTCACTTTCAATTGATGTATGTTGTATCTTCTTCCTTAGCCTCCCTTGTGTGTCGCTCTTTTGATTCCATTATTGAAAGTCTACTTGTAGGCCAATGACATCTATGAAGTCTACAAGACAAGTCCAAGAATGATCCCCATCATCCAAGTGGGAAAGTAATTAGACCAACACGCAAGACATATATATGCCGATGAGTCAACAGGAGGCAAGCATCACCATCACGGAGTTTAGTAAGTTGTAGCAAGGAAGTAAGGTTAGCTAGCCATGGTTTTCTCATCTTAAATTCTTTCAAAGTTTTACTTTCTTTTAGTGTGAATACCAAATCCAATCTTGATTTTGATTTCTCTCGATTTCCATCATGAACATATCCATCGATTCTTTCATTCTTTTTTCATGATTCTTTTATTCTTTTAAAGCAAAGAAGAATTCTCGTTTTACATCTTCACTACGGACCGTAACGCTTCCATCGCTAGTTCTCCCTGAGAATCGACTCGGTATAGCCCTATGCTATAACGGAGATAGGAAAGGGTATATTAATCATCTATCATACATTTTTGGAGTGATCTAAGCACTTGAGGTTGTTTCTAAACCTTATCTCTTTTTATTGAATATATTTTGTGTGCAAATTATACTCCACAATACGACAACCTTTCCCGTCTCTAATCAAAAAATGGCGCCGTTGCCGGGGAGAGCAACTGATTTTCTTTAAAGTGAAGAACTAAACGAATCTTCTTCTCTGTTGCAGGTTACAGGTTGAAGAAACAGAAAACTTTGCATTGCAGTGACATATAAGTGGACCTGGGCCTCTGCTCTCGAAAGCAGAGACCAAGATCCCTCTGACTTGCCGCGTTCCCACGGCAAAAGCCGCGGTTCTGCGGCAAGGAGGAGCTCACTACTGATCATTTTTCTGCAGGATCTTCAGCTCTGCAAAATACTTCTGCTGCATTACTTAATTTCCTGTATTATTCACCCTATACCTGCTTAATAAAGTCAACAGTAAAACATTGGTTGAAATCGTTAAAAATTGTTTAGACATTTGCATCATTAGGCACGTGTCTTTTCAATTCATTTACTTTTACTGTTGAAGAGTGCTGGAGGTAAGGTACGTGCGCATTGCATATAGACTAGGACTCACTCTTTGTTTGATTTAATTACGCTTTGGGTGATCCTTGTTTGTTATATCGTACACTTGCACGAATCAACTTTAAGGGCATAACCCATAAGAAAGATAAGGTGGGGATTTTATCACCCCTTCCTTAGCCCGAAAACTATTTTCCCACGCACTCACAATCCTAAGCTTCTAAATAAAAACTGCTAGACGCTGGCCCTAGGGACATTCGGACTCACTTAGGAGATTATCCTAAGGGGGAAAAGTGTTGGAAATTGACTTTTGTAAAATCAGTGTCTAGGAAAGGGATTGAGGGCCGAAAGCCCGAAGGTTGTTGGTTACTTAATTAAGGAACGTCTCTGACGGAAAACCTCCCACCAACCTTACCCTTTCCTGGCTGATTCGCTTATAGTCAAAGTCTACACTAAACTCCTGTGGACGACCTAATCAGTTAGGAGTCGTCTAGGTCCAGGAATCCTAGAAGCTTGGATTGATTTTTCTTTTATTTGTTTGTTATTTTCATTTTTTCTTTTTCGCTGGTGTGATCGGTGCACGTTGTTTGTGATTGTATATGCAGGAGTGGTCCGAGATTCTAATTCTCCAAGACTTGTTAGACTTTTTACACTTGCACTTACACGACCACTTGACATTATGGAAAACGTCTCACTTCAAGATCGATTTTATCGATTCGCACCTCCCTTCCATCTTGCATTCTTCTCCCCGAGCCTAATAGAAATCACTTCGAGCTGAAACCACAATTCATTAATACACTTCCCCGATTCCATGGTCTTGAGTCTGAGGACGCGTACCTCTTTATTCGCGAGTTTGAAGAGGTATGCCAAATGATGAGAATTTCCCAACTGACCGAGGATGCTGTTAGGTTACGGTTCATACCGTTTGCACTTAAGGATTTAGCTAAGAAGTGGCTTTACAATCTTCCCGTCAGTTCCATATCTTCGTGGGAGGATTTTGTAAAGGTCTTTCTTAAGAAATTCTATCCTATCCACAAACAGCCCTCATGCGCAAGAATATCATGCAATTCAAGTAAGAACCAAATGAACCTTTCTGAAAGTATCTTGAGCGTTTTAAAGACCTTCTAGCCCTGTGTCCTCATCACGGCATAGAGAAATGGCGTTTATGCCAGATTATCTATGACGGTCTAGATTACCAAACGAAAACCCTCCTTGAATCCATGTGTCAAGGGGAATTTTTGAAGAAAAATGAACATCAGGGGTGGGATCTCTTTGAAACTCTAGCTGAGAAAACCATTCAGTGGGAGTCATGCACTGATAAACCGACTCCCACCACTTCCAGAACTGGTACGCACTCCATAGAATCCTCTCTAACTGCAGATGCCAAGATCACACAATTAATGAAGAGGATAGAACTGCTTGAGTCTAGGGGAAATTCTGTTGTAAATCAGGTCAACCCATTGCCTGTAATTCAACCGGGTTGCACCAACTGTCATGACCTTAGCCATGTCTTTGAGGAGTGTCCTTTGTATCAGCTCCAATCATATCAGGAGAACATGAATGCAGCATTTACCAGACATCCATACTCCAACACATACAATTCAGGATGGCAGAACCATCCAAATTTTTCATGGAGTCAGTCTGGTTCTGAGCATTACATACCACCACTTCCACATCCATATAATGCTCATTCTCACACATCCAGTTTCAATCATAATTCACTGTATGTTCATCCATCTCAAAGTCCACCTCAGTCACAACCATATCAAAACCCACCATACTACCAATCACAATTCCAATCTCCATATCAACAATATCCACCCCAAAATAATTCAGAAATATCAGAGTTGAAAAAAATGTTAGAAACCTTTACAAAGAACCAGGAGCAGGAGTTGAATAAAATAAAGGTCCAAATTAGGCAATTGGATGAAAGACAAAAGGAATGTTACCAAGCCAGCCATTGCCAAATCCCAAACATCACTTCCCTTTGAATGAAGTGGAAGATTCAGGACCCAGTCAATGTCATGCTATTCATACCCTGAGATCTGGAAAACAAATAGATAATAAGGTTTCTAGTCCACCATCTCATCCAGTACCAAAGCCAACACCTCAAATCCCAATGCAACCAACTTCTGACAACCCATCCTCTAGTTCAGAGCCATCCACTTCAAAAGCCAAGGGTAAAGAAAAGGTAGATGAGCAACCTTATATGCCTAGAGTACCATTTCCAAATAGGCTTAAGAATCCCAAGACAAATGCTCACATGGAGAAGATAAAAGAAATGTTCAATAAGGTCCAAATCAATGTTCCTCTTCTTGATGTCATACAACAAGTGCCATCATATGCTAAATTCTTAAAGGAAATGTACACCAAGAAGAGGAAAACACAAGTCCCTAAAAAAGTCTTCCTAGCATCATCCATCAACGAGCTGCTCAATGGTCCAATTCCTGTTAAATATAAAGACCCAGGGAGCCCCACCATTTCATGCATCATAGGACAGACCACCATTAATAGGGCACTTCTTGATTTGGGGGCCAGCATCAATCTCCTGCCTTTCTCTGTGTACCAACAATTGGGGTTAGGTGATCTTCGTCCTACCCAAATGACTATCCAATTAGTTGATCGCTCTGTCACTAGACCCAAGGGGGAAATTCACGATGTCCTTATCAAAGTTGGGGAATTCATTTATCCTGTTGACTTTGTAGTCCTTGAAACAAAACCTGTGTCTAATTCCAATCAAAGGGCTCAAACTCCTGTCATTTTGGGACGACCATTCCTGGCTACTGCAAATGCCATCATTAATTGCCGGAATGGATCAATGAGGTTGACCTTTGGTCACATGACACATGAACACAATGTCTTCCACACACAGCCTCATAAAATAAAAGATCAAACATTTGAGGTTAGCTTCATTAGTAACAATTGTGAGGAAGAAGGTGAAGATCCAAAAGATGAGTCAAAATCTTGTGATTCTCTTTTCCGAGTACCCTTTCAACAGGAGAAAGTTGATTTGGATATTTTCACCTTCAATGAGCCAACTGTGAATATATCCGAACCTCCGATTGATATTTCCTTTGAAGACCTGTTTGCTGATGAGATCATGTATCTAGATGAGTCAACTCGGGGTAGGTTAGCTGATTGTCCACTTCCGGATGTTGACCTTAGTTTTGAAGAATTGTATGGAGAGGAGCTGACTTTCCTTAACATTGGAAGTGATGAGATTCAGAGTGAGAGTGGGATAAGGAATTTTTTAATGAACAATGTGGTGGAATGAGGGTGAATGATAATAATAAAAAATTGAATCTGGAAACACCTAAGGCTAACAAAATTCAAACCGTTTCCAACTGAGCTCACGAAAGCAGACGCACTGGAACGATGGGAAACGGGCCAGAGGAAAATGACCAAAAGCCTAGGTAATGATTACACTTGTATATACTTTTGTAAATAATTTTTTGCACTTCCTTGTAAATAAAAGTTTCTTACCTCTTACCTGTTTCATGCATACATATATCATGATGCATTGAGGACAATGCATGAAATAAGTGTGGGGGAGAGTTTACTAACATAGAGTTTTTAGATCTTCTTTCTTTTACACTTCTTTTAGAAAATAAAAAAATAATAAATAATAAAAAAATATAAAAATAAAAACTTTTTGAAATAAGAGACAAAGTTTTGATCTATTTTTAAGAAAATTAAGATGTATCTTAGAAATTAAGAAAGCCTTAATTATGACATCTTAAACCTAGTTGAAATAATAGATCTTGTTTGAAATTATAGGCTAAGTAAGAAAAATTGGTGAGATATTTTTATCTTGAATTTTTTGCCTTAGATTGTATGCACTTCACACTTACACATTTCTTGGGATGGAAACAAAGACCAAAATGCCATAAAAATAAAAGAAAGAAAAATAAATAAAACATCACTTATTAAGTTGGATAACTATGCCTCAAGAAGCATGATTATTCACGCCTAACGGTAATCAGAAAAATAATCCCCTTTAGTTTTGTGGCCTTTTTTACTCGAGACCTTAAACCCGAGGGATGTTTTCTCATCTGGTGCCCTAAGACCGTCTGGTTTGGGAGTCATCGGTTAAAGGTTCGTTACAAGGGTGAACTAAAAAGCCTAAACTAAGGGAAGAAAAAAGAGAAAAAGAAAATAAATATATATAAATAAATGGCTTTATGGTTAGAGTTGAAATCTCAGAAATCTTCACTGTCACGGTGTGCATACTATCTAGGTTTTATGAAGGATAAAATATTCAATCCAATTTTGAATTCTTACCTTAATTGAAGACAAGATCTTGCATAGAGACTAAGTTTAAGAAAGAATGATTATAGGTGGACTTATGACCTAAGATCACTTATATTTTTGCAAAAATAGTTCAAAAACATGTCTCTCTTTCAAAATGCATTTTCAAAATACTAACATTTGTCTTCTTTCTTTATAGATTTTGTGGGTGTAATCCGCTGAAAACCCTCAGGAGACAACACTCCTCCTCTAGGGTAACCTAGAGGTTTAACGGCTTGTTGCACACGTTCAGTGCAATCGCGTCACCTGCGAAAGTGGTGTAATAAAATTGGTAGTATAGTTTTTCTTTTCTTTGTTTTGCTCGGGACGAGCAAAAGAATAAGTGTGGGGGTGTGATTGATACACAATATTGCATATTTTACCACATAATCCCCATGCATATTGCAAATAAATATATGATTTTTACTCATCTTCTCTATATATTTGCAGGTCCACACTCAAATGAGAGAAAGCCCAATAATCACTTTAATTAGCAATAATTAAAGGGATTAAATCCAAGATTAAAATAAAGCCCAAGATTTGAAATCAGAATCCAGAGAGATCCGCGCGCCAATTGAAGATTCTAGAAGGCCACGTGGATAACAACCTCTCAACCAACCTACAACAGAATTCTGTTTCCCAACAGAATCCGTTTTGCCGCGCCCTTGCCGCGCGCTCGCGGCAGATCTGGGTCTGTTGGATCCCAGATTTTGCGCCAACGGCCTAGGCTCTCGAAGCTTCTCTCTGATCCTATAAATACTGCACCTGGACCTGCGAGAAAAGACTGAGCAGAGAAGAGAGAGAGATTAGGGATTAAGCTTTGTATTTTTTAGTTTTTCTCTAGGATTTTTGTAGCTCTCTAGATCTTCTTCCTCCCTAGAAATTCTGTAAGAGAGAGTTTGTAAGAGAGAGAAAGCTTGTGTACATCAAGGAGTGACAACTTGTGAAGCAAGGATTCATCCATTCTCTTCTCTCTACTCTTGCATTTTCTAGTTTACTTGCTTTCTTTATTTCTTGCTTTACTTTCTTGCAATTTTATTCATGTTTTGTTTTGCTTTTCTAATGGCTAGTAGCTAATTCTTTCTTCTCATGGCTAGCTAACAACTTAACTTGCTAACTACTAACTCATGGGTGATTGCTATCTTTAATCTTGCAAAGTGTATGATCTTCTCTTCTCCGATGGGTTACTTTCATGCTTGGCTAGTATCTTGTTGTAATTCTCCATATGATTCATGTGTGCCTCATTTAGAGCCTTGTCTTTAGAACAAGTGCCTTGATGGAACATGGAGATGGATCACCAAACATATGCTAATAGATGTACAACTTCTTCACTTTCAATTGATGTATGTTGTATCTTCTTCCTTAGCCTCCCTTGTGTGTCGCTCTTTTGATTCCATTATTGAAAGTCTACTTTTAGGCCAATGACATCTATGAAGTCTACAAGACAAGTCCAAGAATGATCCCCATCATCCAAGTGGGAAAGTAATTAGACCAACACGCAAGACATACATATGCCGATGAGTCAACATGAGGAAAGCATCACCATCACGGAGTTTAGTAAGTTGTAGCAAGGAAGTAAGGTTAGCTAGCCATGGTTTTCTCATCTTAAATTCTTTCAAAGTTTTACTTTCTTTTAGTGTGAATACCAAATCCAATCTTGATTTTGATTTCTCTCGATTTCCATCATGAACATATCCATCGATTCTTTCATTCTTTTTTCATGATTCTTTTATTCTTTTAAAGTAAAGAAGAATTCTCGTTTTACATCTTCACTACGGACCGTAACGCTTCCATCGCTAGCTCTCCCTGAGAATCGACTCGGTATAGCCCTATGCTATAACGGAGATAGGAAAGGGTATATTAATCATCTATCATACATTTGTGGAGTGATCTAAGCACTTGAGGTTGTTTCTAAACCTTATCTCTTTTTATTGAATATATTTTGTGTGCAAATTATACTCCACAATACGACAACCTTTCCCGTCTTAATCAGTAAGCGTTTGGGGACCTGCTAAGATTGCATCGCTTGGAGGTCACAGGTACTTTGTCTCTTTTGTTGATAGTTTATCTAGGCATTATTGGATATATCTCATGAGACAAAGGTGTGAAGCCTTAGATATGTTGGTGAAGTGGAGAGGAAGAATGGAGAAGCAGATTGGTAGGAAGATCAAGGAGCTACAGATTGGTAATGTTGGAAGAGACATGAACCAATTCCTACGATTTGGCCAGAACACCGGTATTGCTACTCACTTCACAAAAGGTATAAATGGGTTAGTTAGGGAAGTAAACCGTTCCTTACTGGAGAAGGTTCGGTGGTTGTTGTCTAATACAAGATTAGACAAATCGTTTTGAGCTGAGGCGATTGTGTATGCTATCCATCTCATAAATGAATCGACTGCGATAGGAGGTAAAGCTTCATTGGAAATTGGTGTAGGAAAGCTGCTCAAGATCATGGTTTGCTGCGGGAATTTGGAAGTCCGACCTACTTCAGTGCTAAGGATGGCAAGGTGAATCCGCGAGCAAAGAGGTTTGTATTTTTGGGTGTCAAAAGGAATATGAAAGGCTACAGGTTGTGGGACCCCGAAAACAAGAAGATCGTGTTAAGTAGGCATGTCACATTTGATGAGATTTCAGTGTTGAAGTCTATCGTCTCTCAGCAGGTGGAGAGGACGGAGACCAAGGAAGTATCGCGGCGGGTGGAGGTTGATGCTACTCCACCATCTCCAGTTGGTTCGGCATCAGAGAAGTCTTCACCGGATGTGACACCAGGTGGAGATTATGTAGCCAGGGTTGATGCTGAACAGGTTGAAGACATTGATCAGAATGTCGAGTTATTTGCAGCCATTGGAACTAAGGTAAAACCACACTCGTGGGTAAAGAAGCATGAATCTCAAGCTTATAATCGCGACAAGCTCAAGTTGAAGGCCGCTATTCTCCATGATGGTCGTGAGGAGGTTCATATGACTCAGCCAGATAGGTTCGCTGCTGCAGATCCAGGTACAAGTGCTTGAGCTTAATGGAGCTCATTTGAATGAACTACAGTTGGCTTGATCCCTTGGGCAAGGTACGTAGGAAGCCGTAATGGCGTAGCCAAATTTGGTGATGCAACCCGTATAAAGCTGTTTGGGTTCTTGAGAAGCCGATTGGAACTTCACATAAAGGTGGAGAGAATTCATGTAGAGGTGAAGTGTTGTAACTAGTTCGACTTCACGTAGAGGTGAGGAATTGTTATCTCGATGAACAGGTTGATCCACTGGTGAGAAGATGGTTGAGCTTGCATAGGAGGGGTGTGCATCCAGTTTGTTGAAGTCGATGATGGTGTTCAGTGTGCTCTACTCAGACTTGGTTAGACCGTCAGCTAAAAACATGTAGACTAGATAGAGCCAGTCAGTTGGAGAGTCATGGTTAACTCATGATGAGTTCTTCGTGAGATCATGTAGTTGCTGAGTTGGAGACACGTTCGGTGATCGACATGTATGAAAGTTCTCCTAAGGTGAAGTGTAGGGAAGGCATGTGTGGTGCATTCCAGTTGGATAGCTAAGCTACAGATTCCAAGCCGAGATCGTGTGTCAATTTTACCGAGATCGTGTGTCGATTTCATCCGGAGCGCGCAAGCCGAGATCGTGTGTCGATTTCACCGACATCGTGTGTCGATTTTGCCAGGTGATAGACTGGAGTTCGTTGGAGATCGGCTCAGATTTGAAAAATCTTCACCGAGGTGGAGAATTGTGGGAGAGAAGAGATAGAGGAGTAGAGGAAGTTAGCACAGAGATCGAAAATTAAGGAGCGAGAAACGGCGCATTGGAGCAGGCCAGATTGTGCTCCGGTTGGCCGCCCGATCGACCAGTGGAGGAGGCCGGTCGACCGCCCGGTCGACCGGCGTGCACGAAAGTGCACAGGAAGTAAGCGGTCGACCGTCCGGTCGACTGACTGAAATAGCCTAACTCTCGGTTGGGCCCAGTCGACCGTGGCATGGGCCGGTCGACCGGCCCAGTCGACCGTGGCATGGGTCGGTCGACCGGCCGGTCGACCGGCAGGCGCATTTGGACTTTCCTTTTAGGATTCGGATTCCTTTTCTGAATGGAATCAAATCCAATCTGGGTTTCCTTAAATCCAGGGACTTTGTGGCTATAAAAGAGAGGCTAGAGCGATCATGTATTGTATCCCTGAAAGTTCCCTCAAGTATGCCTCTTGTATTAGTTGTATTGATTGTTGAATCAATAAAATCTCTCTCCCTTACCCCGAGGACGTAAGCACGTTGCCGAATCTCGTTAAATTTGTGTGTTGATTGCTTTTCTCTATTGGTTGTTATTCCTGCTGTGTTGGTTGTTTTTTCGGCTGCATCGAGTCTCCACCAGGTGGACGGATTCCTCAAGAGTGATTATTGTGCTCCTCGCCGCTGCGCACAACAGTTCGTTTATTCATATCTAATTTTTAGATGTGAGATGTGTGGATCTAAGGTGGCAATTGGGGTGAGTCACGTCATAATCAGGTCAACTCATATATAGGGATGCGAAACGGGTCGGCTCAACCCGACTTGGACCCTGCGGGTGTAGGACCGGGCAGGGCCAAGCCCGGGCCAGTTCGCAATTACCGGGCGCGCCCAGCCTCGGTCCCCCTCCGGGGGACTCAAGCACGGCCTGCCCTGGCTAGGTTAAGCCATACCCGTCCAGGGCTCAATTTTTTATTAAAAAATTCAAATAAAATATAAGTACCTTTGGATTTCCTTTTTGCAAGTTGCCCAACTTAGCATTGTCGTTTAAGCGCTTAAGTTGGATGCTAGAGGTTTTGGGTTCGAAGTCTAGCAAAAACATAAATTTTTTATACTTAAAAAAAACAGCAGCATGGACGGCGGGAGGGGGCGGAGCCAGGTAGAGGGGCGGGCCCAGGTTAGCTGGGCTGGGCTGGGCCTGGGCTTGCACAGGACAGGTCCGTGCGGATTAGCAGGCCGACCCAGCCCGGTTCGCACCGCTACTCATATATACTTGACCTAGACCCGACCCGATTATTAAACGGGTCAAAATAGAAACCCAAGCCAGACCCAGAGTTAAATGGCTCGACCCGACCTGACCCGCTTACGAGTTTATTAGGTAGGTCGGGTTGACCTATTTAGACCAAAGTGACCCATTTAAAATTTTAAACCCTTTTTAAAATACAATATAGTATAATTAACACCCAACTTTACAAATTAAACTTGGAAAAGTTATAATTCCATAAAAAAAAAACAAATTAAAACATGCATAATATCAATCAAGATCAAAATAATTTATAATATACGTACATAATATATGTGATATTTTTTTAAATGGGTCTAATTGGGAGGTGATCGGGTTATGCTACACTTAACTATCAGGTCAGGCGGGTTGACCCAATTACAAACCAAACTCGTATAGATTAAATTCAAACCCGAAAATTCCGGGCCAAAGTCGAATCGGGTTGGAATTGCCACCGTGGATCCACTAGTCGCATTCTATGTCCTTGAATGGTTATAAAGCTAACACTAGTCACACAGTATTCAAAAAAAATCATAAATTAAAGAACCATTGTTAATGTGCTATAAATGGTAGATTTTCCTGCTAGCTGGTTCTACTTGTATTTATATGTTAGTATGTTACAATTGGTTCGTGGTGGGTAGATAATTTCTGGAAGTAAGCCTCTCAGTTCGCTTGCCATATGAGTATTAACTGTCGACTTTGCTTATTTCTTATCTGGTCATCAGAGTGAGAATGGTATGATATGAAATAAATTTAAATAAAAAGATAGAGTATTTATCAGGCAGTGGTATACAAAACTTAGGTGCTTATTTAAAATATTATTAAGAACAATAGGAATATTAACATTCAACAAAATGATTTGTAAAATCAACCATATCTCCTTCTTAAAAAAAATTACACATAACATTACATGTAGAGGAAAAAAATTGAATTCAGGGTATTAAGAACAAAATATAGAGTTTCTTATTAATGTTTTTTTGAGAGTAAGTTTCTTATTAATGTTAAGACAACAAATTTTTTGGCAGTGGGCAATATTAGTTAGGGAAACAAATCCAACTTGACTGACAGTCACACCAAAACGAACGTTGGCCAGAGACCAGAGGTGGTCACCATGAGCGTCCCCTCCGTGGATCTAACAATTAGCCATTCACTGTGATATTGCATGCTGTCCCCTTCCCGAGCTACTTGCGCATAAATTTCTGTTTGTAATTTTTTGAGTAACTAAACAGATGAGCCCACGCACGCTCACTCAAAAGCAAGCTGCCATTATCTTAGTCCTCCATCCATCTGTTTGTATATCTGGTCTCAACGTGCAACGTTCCTTCCTCCTCCAGAACCAGACAGCTTGCTGGTACCCGACTGCAGCATCGGAAACAAGAAAAATAATTGATCCTGCAGCTCTCGCTGGATCAAAATGGATCAAGAAAATAGCCACTTGCTAACTATTGTGTCGACACTAGACTTTATTCGCGGATCCAGTCACCGTCTCTCCTACCGCCCGCTCGTGCGTCTGTGTTTTTATGTTCGGGTTTAAAAAGCTAGATACCTGCATGTACATTTCCCTCCTTTAAGAACCCTAGAAAAGGCCCGGATCTCGTCCACATTTTATTACTCAAATTTTAAAATCTTGCACATCTCCAGTCATCTCCCTTAAAAGGCCTGGGACTTCTTCAGCCCTCTTCATTCATTCAAACCAATCTCATTGAGAAAGAAAGAAACAAGACTTGCATTTTGTAGCAGCAGCAGCAGCAATGCTCGCTGGATTCAATCGCTCCATCTCATTTCCGGGGTCTCCCCGCTTCAGAGCCCAACGCTCTTCCGAGAAATCGTACCATGTTCGATCCACCAGTCTCCCATGCCGATCCCACCCCTTCATTTCCCAACTCGAAGACGAGATCCGATCTGTCAAGTCCTGGCAATCAACTCAACCCGAATCCGCATCGAAATCCTCAGCCTGGCTCTGCGACGGTCTAGCCCGTCTCGAGCTCCTCCATGCCTCCCTCTACGACTTCCTCCACCTTCCTCAGACCCAAGATTCTCTTGGGTCCGGGTCCGAATGGACGGGTCGGGTTTTGGATGACTCCCTCCGACTCGCAGACGCCCATGGCTGCTTCAGATCCGAGATGGTCGCCATGAACGATCTTCTGTCAGGTGCTCAGGTTGCATTGCGGAGGAAAGACGGTGTTAAACTCTCATCATGCGCCAGACACATGAAGAAAAGAGAGAAGGAGCTAATCAAGCTTGCCGCCTCTCTACGAGAGGTCTCTAAATCCCCGGCATCAACGAGATTTACCAACGGGGTTGAAGAGGCTGAACTGGCAGGGATTATTCGGGAAGTGATTCAAGTGACAGTGTCAGCATCAATGGCAGTGTTCACGGGGTTACCAGCAGCCGCTGCTGCTTCTTCGACAACAACAAAGAGTTCTTGGATGTTGTCGAAGAAAAGATCAATGGAGGTGGAAGAGAACGCGATGGAGAGATTGCAAGGATTGGAGGAATGCATTGGGGCCGTAGAGAGGAGAAGCGAGAAGGTGTTGAGGTGTTTGCTCAATACCAGAGTCGCACTCCTCAGCATAATGGCACCTTAATTTGTAGAATGATACCGAAGAAAAGATCATGTGTCGATCTGTTGTTTTTGTGTATATACATACATGCAAATGGACAATACAAGAAATATATGTCTTCAAAAGACAATTTTTTTTTATCAGGAAATTCTTTTATATGTTCATTTCTTTTCGCACATTTATGCTTTTATCGATGACCAATAGGATCAAGTAGTTGATGATCTAGTAGGACTTGCCTTGGCTCAACTCGAGCATAGGCGAGCTCAGTCATCATGGATTGGATCATCAATCCAATGAACTATATTTTCAAATTATTCATGTTATGTGACAGAACAAACATTTCTAGTTAAATAGGTATAGTAAATAAATACTTGGTTAAAATTGAAATTGTTAAGTGTCGTTAATATGGGGGAAAATGTAATCCAAATAATGTATTGTCATATTCACTTATAAGATTTCAAATATTAAGAACAGAGATTACAGGTTCAGGAGAGGAAGAGAGAACTGTGATCGAGTCAAGCCTAACAATGAAGCAGATCTGGCTGGCATTCGCTAGTAAGACATGACAGCTGTGTTTTTAAGATGGAGTTATAAACAAACATATGCGACAAAATCTGAAGTCGTGATGCCAAGAGAGATTTCGTTTGATTTATCTATTTATCATTGGATTCTTGATGTAACCTCAGCGCCCTCATGAGCTTGTAGCTTGCAAGCAATCATGAATTTATCTGTGAAAGGAAATTCACATGTTTTATGCTATCAGCGCTTTGACGAATCACTGATATCTGCTTGTACTCTTGCCTCAACAAGTATAAGGTCAGGTAACTTAAAAATGATAGGCTAATAGTTGAGATCGAGTTCAATATATATCAGCACTTAGGCCCAGGTAAATTTTCTTTATGGCCAAATCAGATTGAGAGTGAAATGATGGATTATACATCCTGAAGTTTTAATAGAAGTATTGATATTTAACGCCTGCCAGAATCAATACTATTTTTTAACAATGTGGAGACATTTGCAGAGGGAAAACAATTAACTATCAGAGCTATTTGAGTTGGACACTGCAAGAAAGGGAACAGAAAAATAAATATCAATCAGCTGTCTGGAGACAGCAAAGGATGGATGAAGAGGATTCTGATTGAGCTGGAGATATGAAAGATGGGTGGAGAAGATTGTGATTGAGCTGGAGACGTGGAAGACGAGCATGGCAAAAGAACTGGAAGCCGAGTGATTTCAGATTCAGGAAGAGAGAAACATAACCCACCTGTTTTCTCTCTAAACTACGCAAGAAATGCAGTCACAACCATGAAGAAGATCAGGAGGCAACGCACGCCAAGTGGGCACAGTAGGTGTGTTCAAGCAGGATGGAGGTCATACAGAAAAAGAGATCCATTTTTTAAATCTTGAGAGATTCTAAATGTCTCCTTGTAGCTATCCAGTATGTTGCATCTTGCAACAATCATTGAAGTCAATGGGTTGATTGGGAAAGCAGGGGATGGCTGTTGCCGGTGCCTTAATATTGCATGTTCTGATCAGAGTAGGATCAATAATTACTAGTATTCTGCAAAAGATAAACGAGAAAGGTATTCAGTTTTAACATGAAACATGTGTCTGAGCTTCTGGAGTAATTCGTCAGTTGAATCGATAAGCCAACTGTTTGCATCTTTTCATGTTAAGTGTTAACTATAAGCTTGAGTTGTGAACAAAGTCCAATCTTCCCCTAAAGCATAAGCTTTGAATTATTGAATAGTTTCTCAGACTTTTTATTATTATCACTATTATTTCTTTAAAAAAAACATAAAAAATTAAATCGGACTTTCTGGATTTATATTAGTCAATCTGAAAGAGCTGTTAGTATTTCATGTTTGATTGGTAACAGAACAAGTTGAAACTCTGATTTCAATATTGTGAAGGAACCAAGTTTGAAGTTTGAATGAAGACTGATATTGTAAGGTTGAACAAGGACTACTCATGCATGCTTGCTCTGCAACATGCTTGATTTCAATTAGAGAGCAATTCAATACATAAGCAATCATAAAATAGCATTAAAAATATAAAATTTGATGTAATGCAAGAATAGATTTCACCTTGATGCTAAAGAAAATAGGTTTAAATTAAGAAACCCAAACAATATAAAATGTAACAACATGAATCCGGCGGAAAAAAAAAGAACAGTCAGTAACAGCTTATATGGTTTACTGAAGATAGATATGTCCATGGGCAAAGACAGCAAAAAGTACACAGTTAACCATTATAAGAATATGGAAGATTTGCTCGCACTTGTTTCCCTCACCCAAAGACCCACAAAGAGAAGGATCTATTTCTCTCAAAGAAAAAATATACAGAAGATATGGGAAAATATGCCTAATTCTCTTGACTATCTGCCCTCCCATTAACCTAGCCGCTCTTTATACAATTTTAAAGCCACTTTCAATCAGTTAAGCTCGAAGAGTCTACTGAGTTCCTTACTAGAGGTCACTACTAGTGAGTCCTGGCCGAGATTGATTCTATTTCCCTAGCACCAATATCTTCGTCCAAAAGTCATCGCTCAACCCTTCAGGAAAGTCTTCGAAAATGATTATATACATCTCTACCGTGACTAGTGTGGTTGCATTGACCATTGAATTATCCATTCTCCCATACTCCTGCTCCTTCGGTATAAACATTTTGTTTCTCAGGTTTAGCTTGACTTTTGCTACAGGGTTGGCTTGGGTTGGCTTGTATTTTGTATCAGGGATAGTCCGTTTTATTTTTTTATCTGGCTGTTCACTTCAGTTGTACTTTTGTATTTACTTTCCCCTTACACCTTGCGCATACATTGAAGGGTTTATAGTCTGTTATAGATGTATTTTCTGTGGTGCTTTCATTAAAAACTAATCAATGAAATGTGGCGACCTTAATGTTTCACCATTTACTCTGGGGTGTTAACAGCTGACATTGAGATAGTTTTATTGGTATGGTGGGCATGACGTGATATAAAACCCGCGAAAAGGTTAAAGTGCAAAAAGAAGTTTGTTCCAGGATGATATACAATGAAACTATCGCCTCTACGGGGCCGTTTGTTTCGCGTAAAACTCCGTAATTCGTAAATGACTTACTACTCAGTTACAATTACGGCGTTTGTTTGGATCGTAATTCGTAAAAGACTTACGTAACTCAACTAACACTCACTTGCAACCCAGTTACCACTCACTTACAGCCCAGTTACCGTTAATTTTGTGGTCATACAAATTTGTAATATTTTTTTATATTAATATTAAAATTTTTTAATATTTAACTTTTTTAATATTTATTTGCAGTATTAAACTTTTAAAATTGTAAAATAGTTAATTTTGTGGTCAACTTTTTCACTTACGACTTATACATTACGACAACCAAACACCGTAAAGTACAATACACTTTCTCACTTTACAATTTTTTATTACCAACCAAACACCGTAAAATTTACATACATGTAACTCATTTACAATTGTAAAAGACTTTACCAATTACAACTACGAATTACGGCCAGTTACGACAACCAAACAGAACGTGTAAAATGCTCCGATTCTATGGATGGTCTCTAGAAGACATATCGCGCTCAGAACATCAGGTCTCTGAATCTCTCTACTCTTATGTATCCTCTCTTTTTTCTCTTTTAGCTGGAATGCCAAACACATGAATTTTCAAAATATGTACGACTGAATCTCTACTCTATATATCTCCATGGGTATTCACTGTGACATATTTTGTTGTCCCTTCTACGACTTCCAAATATCGATCGACAATGCCCCATAAGATTCACATCCACTTGTGCACTTGTATTATATAATCAATTTCCTATTCATTATTGTGAGAAGATGGTTCCACCTTCAATCTTCATCTCCTCTCGAAACAACCTGTCCTTGCTCTTATTGCCACCCACCATCCTTCTGATTCCAACGTGTTCATGCATATCACCAACAATATACTACAATTTCATAGCTATCCTCAAATCTGCAACGATGACATTTTGCCTCCTTCCTCTGCAAATAGACCTAGTAGCGCGGAGACAGCATCGTAAATAAATAATCAGAGTCCACGACTGCATCATCATCAAGCTTCAAGAGGAATCAAGCTAACAGATCAATTTGCAAAAAATAATTAAGCTCAACCTCGCTGGATCAACAAGCTAGCTACCACTTACTAACTACCATACCCACTAGACTTTATTCACAGATCCAGCCTCCCTCTCTCCTACTGCCCGCTCGTGCACCTACATTTTTCTATTCAAATTAAAAATCTTACACAACTCCAATTATCTCCTTTAAAAAGCAAAGTGTAGTGGTCAAATTTTTACCCTCATCAGGATGATGACATGTATGCAAGCTACCAAGAGTTTCTCCCAAGCAATTCACAACTCTCATAGCCCAATTCAGAGCATCCCCCACTCCTGGCCATCCCGAAGCTTTCCTCCATACCAAAGACATCCTCAGTCTAGAGCCGCCTTCCATCATTCCTACTTCTCCGAGTTCCTTTCCATTCTGAAGTCTTTCCCGTCCTGAATGTCCCAACTCCGAACCTGAAGCTCCAACAACAGATAATTCATGATCTCTGCTGATACTTATGCAACGCCTCCTTCTCCCATGTTCATAAGGTGTAACGTTCCGATAAGCGTGGGCAGTTATGGACAGTGCTAGATTTTCCGGCATGCAATCCTAACTGATTAGCACCAATGATCACAACAGTTTTAACAAATTCAGCATGTGAAGATTGTGCAGTTACAGTGGCGTGTGAATTCCGCCTCCACGTCGGTATCCTTGTTAGGTATATATAATCATTCTTCTCTTAGAAGATGGTGATCACTTCTCTAATTTTTTTTAGCATACACATCAAGCACCACTCCTAAAAGCACACACACCACACCAATACATCCGCAATTATCCTTTACTGGTCCTACCTCCATCCACCACACCACACCAATAATTAGATCGTGCTTGTTGCTTTCAGATCCAACTCCTCTTAATCCTTATCTGATGTACCTGCAGACTTTACTGACTTTTCCTGCAAGGTCTTGTGAACACCTTGTTGCACCAGTAAAGTCTTCACCATCTTTTACCATAAATCGAAGTTTTCTTTGTCATTGAACTTCTTGACCTCAAATTTGGTCATAGAACTTCAATCTTCGGCATATCTCTTTTTATCAACCTTTAGTTCTGATGCCAATTGTTATACACGGAATTGATATGCTTTGATACCAATTGTTATTTTCGGGATCGACATTGTGGAACGTGGCAATATGATAATACTTACAAAAGGAAAACTACTGTACAGCAAACTAACAATACCAAGACAAAAGAGGATTTAACGTGTTCGGCCCAAACTTGGCCTACGTCCACGGGGAGAGAACTTGAGATAGTTTTATTAATAAAGTTGGTACAAGAGATCTTACCTTCTCCTTGATTCCTACCAAGAGTATTCACCTTCTCCTTGAATCCCACAAGATTATAAGAGTATACATTCTCTCTATGCATCATCACCTTCTTCTCTCTTTCTTGGTTTCTTCTGATCTTCTTCAAGATACAATATACTAGGCTACAATCTATATTTATAAAGTTTTACAATCCAAACCCTATTCTAACTCTGAGTTGATCTTGATCGTCGGATGCTTGAATAATCTTGATCAATCCTATTAGGAGTTGATCTCCTTGATCTAAAAGAATTCTAAACCTTTTAAACTTTAGAAATAAATCTTCGTTGAATAAAATCTAAATCTTATTCGAACTCTACCAGAAAAGAAAAGTCGCAATGCCTCTAAATTTGAAATTGCTCGCTTCAGAACGGCATACTAGTCGACTAATAGCTTCTATAAGTCGACTAACTATAATCTTCTCCTTCTCTATGTATAGTCGACTAATCTGCTTTAATGTGATTTGTTTCTTCTGCTTCAAAGTCATCTTCTTCTCCAATTCGATTAGATTTTCTTGAACAATCATTTCTTCTTGAGAACAAAGCAAAATTCCAACATTCATCTCCCACTCGAAGACAAGACCCAATCCGTTAACTCTTGGCAATCAACCCAATCCGAACTCGAATCCGCATCAACGTCCTTAGCCTTGCTCTGCGACAGCATGGCTCGTCTCGAGCTCCTCCACACCTACCTTAACGGCCTCCTCATTCTTCCTCAAAATAAAGATTCACTCCATCGTGAATCCGGACCCGAATGGACGGACTGGGGCATGGACAGTTTCCTCCGGTTCGCAGACGCTCACGGCTGTTTTAGGTCCGAAATCTTGGCCTTGAATGAGCACCAACCAGAGGCTCAGGTCGCAATCCGAAGGAAAGACACTATCTGATGCCATCTCCGGTTCCATCGCCGTCATCGGAGCAAAGCGATGCTTGTTTCGTCTCACCACTTCACCTGCAAAAATCAATTACAGAGAAAGATGCAGAGAATTGAGAATAGATGGAGAAAGATTTAGCACTAATTGGAGAATTAGGACACTGAATCCTTTTACAGAGCTTGAAGATGAGCTCCAGACAAAGTTTGGAAGAAAAAAAAAGAAAAGAAATGAGCGGCTCTGATCTTTTTATGGCCTTGATTCAAGAAGCGGTTAAAACCGTCATACTCGGGTTTCGGGGTCTTCGGATAATTGTAACCTTTGACCCACAACCCGTACCTGCATTCTTAATTGTTGGTCTCACAGCCTCAATTCAAATGGAACCAAATCTACGGTCCAAAATGGATCCCTACTCATACTCTGATACTCCATGTTCCCATCTTCTGTCACATTTGCTTCTCTCCATCGCCAACGTCGAGAACTCCCAGTCACTTTTCTAGCTGGCCAGTGTAGGACGTCATCAATGCCCACACCCCCCCCCCCCCCCAAAAACGACCTTGCCTCAAGGTCGAAGGTAGGGAATTTACGAACCGACTCCCAGTAATTTTCCCAAGAAGTCTCTTCTTCAGACAGGAATTTCCACTAAACTAACACCTCTGCCACTGCACTATTTCTCTTATTAACCATTCGTCCCTCTAAAATCTTCTCAAGTTCAACTATTTGCTCAATTGTATCCGAAGAAACCTGATGCTGAATTTGAATGTAAATTCCCAATTTTTTTCAACTGAGATACCTGAAAAACAGGATGAAATTTTGATTCACTGGGCAATTCTAATTTGTAAGCAACCTTTCCCACCTTCTGAATCACTTGATAAGGACCATAAAAAAGAGGAGATAGTTTATGTGGTCTTCGTCCTCCCACAGTTGTTTATCTATATGGTTGTAAGCGCAAGAAGACCTAGTCACCTACTGCAAAATCTCTTTCGGTTCCGTGCAGATCTGCATACTTCTTCATTATGTCCCTGGCTTTCACCAAATTATCCTTGAGCAATTGAAGGGCAATATCCCTGGCTACCAGTTCCTCTTCTACTGACTACAATCTGGCAGTTTTGGGTATGTAAGTCATCAATGAAGGAGGGGCTCTACCAAATAAAGCTTGGTATGGTGTAGTGTTTGTAGACCTATGCCAAGTAGTATTGTACCAATATTGGGCCCAAGGCAATCACTTCACCCAGTCATGGGGTTATGAGAACAAAAATATCTCAAATAGGTTCAAGACATCTATTCACCACTTCACTCTGCTCATCAGTTTGTGGGTGATAAGATGTACTAAAATGCAACTTAGATTCCTGAAGAGTCCAGAATTCCGAGCAAAATCCACTGAGAAATAGACTCTCTCTATCAGAAATAATCACCTTGGGAATCCCATACAACTTGTATATGTTGTCAACAAATGATCCAGCAACTATCTTTGGTGTATAGGGGTGAGATAGTGGAATAAAATGGGCATATTTAGTTAATATATCAACCACTACAAAAATAACTGATCTACCCATACTCTTACCTTCTATGAAATCCATAGTGATTTCTTCCCATACTTGCTCTGAAATGGGCAGAGATTGAAGTAATCTAGCTGGACTCAAATTCTCATACTTAAACCTTTGGCATACATCACAATTCTTTATGTAGCGTCTTACACTAGCCTTGAGGCCTTTTCAGTACACAATTTTTCTGAGGCTTTGGAGAGTTCTCTCATATCCAGAATGCCCACCATTATGAGTGTCATGATGTTCAGAAATAATCCACTCAGTCAAAGGAGAAGTAGAATTAATCAATATCCTGCCCTTATAGTAAAACACTCTTGCCTTCAATTGATACAGATTAACATTCAGCTTAGCCTCCTCCTAATCTGCTTTTAGATTTTTGAAAAAATCCTCTGTTTCCACCATCTCCTTGACTTTACTGAGCCCATTAGATTCCACTGCTACCATTGTTAATGATGTGGCAGATTCTTTTACAGAAATTAAACTGGAATCAATTTCCTCTCTTCTAGATAACTATCAGCTGCCACATTGTCCTTGCTTTTTTTGTACTCCACCACATATTTGTAATTGATAAGCTTAAGGAGCCAGGTGTGCTGAGCTTCTGTATATAATCTTTGTTTCAATAAATGTTTCAAAGGCTTATGATATGTTCTAATAACAAACTCTCTTCCCAACAAATAATGCCTCCACTCTTAGTAGCAAGCAAAATACCTAACATTTCTCTCTCATATGCAGATGAACACTTCTCAGGATTTTTTGTTCCTGGCTAATATAGGCAATGGGATGTCCTTTCTGCATTAATACAGCCCTTATCCTTATTGCTGAAGCATCACATTCTATGATAAAATTTTCATTGAAATTTGAAAGTGCCAACACTGGAGGTGAAGTCATTACCTGTTTTAAGGTTTCAAAAGACATTTGAGTACTTGGTGTCCACTGGAATACATGTTTCTTAGTAAGGGCCGTCAAAGACGTAGCTAACGTACTATATCCTCTAATATATTTCATGTAATATCCAGTTAAACTCAAGAATCCCCTTAATGCTTTCAAAGTTTTGGTACTGGGCACTCCACTATGGCTTGTATCTTTTTGAAATCAACAACTACCCTCTTAGCAGAGACTACATGCCCCAAATATTCTACTTCTTCAACTCCAATTCTGCATTTACTCCACTTAGCATATAACTGATTTCTTTTCAAAGTTTCAAAAACCAGTCTAGTATGCTGAATATGGCTTTGTATCTCAGGGCTATATATCAAAATGTCATCAAAAAATATCAACACAAACCTTCTCAAATAAGACTTAAATATCAACAGTTCTTTGATTCAAGGATCTATAATCAACACACATTCTCCAAGTATCATCCACTTTCTTTAGCAACACTATGAGAGAAGCATAAGAACTTTTGCTATTTCTTATGATAGCAGAACTTAACATTTCTTCTACCATTTTTCAATAACATTTTTCTGTTCCTAAGGGTGTCTATATGGTCTTAAATTGACTGGTCCAGCACCTGGTACCAAAGGTATTTGATGATCATGAGTTCTTTCAGGAGGCAGTCCAATTGTCTCTTTAAAGATATCCTTACATTCCTCACATAATGGCCTCATTGTAGGATGAACCAATTCTGGATTTTTTATAGGGTTATCTTCCTTACTACACACATACACAATCCATCATTTAGCTGATAAACTGATTTGTCCATTGATTCAGCTTGTACCAATTCCATTTCACCAGTGGAGATGCCTTGGAATTCACAAACCTTATCTTGAGATAACAATTTCACTTTCTGATCCTTATAACTCAAGGTTACAGAATCAAAATTTCTTAACCATTCTACTCCCAAGATGATTTGACAGCCCCCAGTGGGCAGCACATGGAAATCTGCCACTATATCTTTCCCTTGACACTTGATCAGTACAGATTTACAAAGTCTTCACTCTGAAGTTTATCATCTCCTGCTACCCTCACATTGAATGTGTAGGGAGAAAGGAGATAGAGGAGTACAGGAAGTTAGCACAGAGATCAGAAATCAAGGAGCGAGAAACGGCGCATTGAGCAGGCCAGATTGTGCTCCCGGTCGGCCGCCCGGTCGACCGGTAGAGGAGGCCGGTGGACCGCCCGGTCGACCAGCGTGCACGACGTGCACAAGGTTAGCCCGGTCGACCGCCCGGTCGACCGTGAAAAGAGCGGTCGACCGGCCCGGTCGACCGACTGAAAGCAGGCTGCTCTCGGTTGGGCGCGGTGGCCGGCGCGGTCGACCGTCGCATGGGTCGGTCGACCGGCCGGTCGACCGACAGACGCGTTTTAACTTTCCTTTTGAGATTCGGATTCTTTTTCTGGATGGGATCGAATTCAATCTGGGTTTCCTTGAATTCAGGGACTCTGTGGTTATAAATAGGGGCTAGAGCCCTCATGTATTGTATCCCTAAGAATTCCCTCAAGTTTCCCTCTGTATTAGTTTGTATTGATGTTGAATCAATAAAATCTCTCTCCCTTGCCCTGAGGACGTAGGCACGTTGCCGAACTTCGTTAAATATTGTGTTGATTGCTTTTCTCTGTTGTTCGTTGTTCCTGTCGTGTTGGTTACTTCTCCGGCTGCATCAAGTCTCCGCCAGGTGGGTGGATTCCTCAGAGAGGTTGTTGTCCCCTGCGCACAACAATTGGTATCAGAGCATCCCAGGTTCGACGTGGGATCGCGTGTTGATTCAAGGGCATCAGTTGCTGTTTAGCGGAGATCGTGTGTCAATCTCGGATCAGCGTTGGGACTGTTTGTGGGATCGTGTGTCGATCTCAAAATAGCGTGTAGATTGCTCGAGGAATCAATTTGGAGGAGTAGATTACTTAGGAAACTCTTCGAGGGTTTCGCGTGGAGGTAAAGATCTTGTCTTTATCTAGTTTGTTTTATCTAACTCTGTTTGTTTCCGCATTGCTTTGAGGAATCAGTTGAGAAGATGGCTGAAGAAAATACATCGATGAGATCCATAAATCCACATCTAAGAATTGATGTAGTGAAGTTCAACGGCACGAACAACTTTGGTATGTGGAGGTGTGAGGTTATGAATGCGCTGACGGCATCAAACCTCGAAGACACTCTGCGGTTGGAGAAGAAGCGCGCATCAACGACGGAAGAAGATTGGGACAAGATGAACCGTTCAGCTTATAGCTTGATCAGGTCTTATTTGACACAAGACATCAAGTATCAGGTGTTGCGTGAGACATCTGCGAGGCAGCTGTGGGAGATCCTGGAGAAGAAGTATCTGACAAAAAGTATAGAGTCGCGATTACAGTTGAAGAGTAAGCTTTATGACTTTCAGAGCAAAAAGGATGCTCCGTCAATGAACACTTGAATCGCTAAACGAAACTTCTTACAGATCTAATTAATGTGGATGTGGAGACCAGTGAAGAGGATAAGTTGGTAATTCTTTTGAACTCTCTTCCTAGGGAAGAGTATGAGACCTTTACTCTTACATTTCTCAATGGAAGAAAATTCCTTAACTACAGTGAGGTGTCTGCTGCACTTGTAAGTTATGAAGTAAGGAGACAGGATAGATTGTGTTCTTCAGGAAGCACAACAGCAGAGGCATTGGCGGTAAGAGGCAGAAGTTCCAACAGGAAGGGAAAGATGATCAGGGAAGGTCGAAGTCCAGATCATGCTTCAGAAATCTGAAGAGGAATCAGTGCGCCTTGTGTAAGGAACTAGCGCACTGAAAAGTTAATTGCCCGAAGGCCAAAGGTAAGAAGGTGGAGTCAAACACCGAGGCGAATCTCGCACAGGTGGGTGGATCGGATGAAGACTCATCGGTATTCTCTCTCTCTGTTACTACTATGTTGATTACTCAGATAATGCTGAGTGGATCTTAGATACCAGAGCTACCTATCATGTGTGCCCGAATAGGGCCTAGTTTTCTAGTTTTGAGAAGTTAGATGGATGTTACACGGTCATGAGTGATGATCATCTGTGTAACATAGAAGGGATGGGTACAGTCCGTATCAAGATGGAAGATAAGATAGTACAAGAATTGAAAGAGGTGAGGTATTACCTCAACTCAAAAAGAATCTTATCTCTGTTGGCGCTTTGAAAGCATTGGGTCTTGTGATATCTGTACGAGATGATATTCTCAAGATGATCAAAGGCTCGATGGTGGTAATGAAGAGCGTCCGCCGGGACAATCTCTACCAGTTGAAGGGTAGTACGGTTACAGGTCAGGTGGAGACTTCTACTTCTTCAGATGATGGTTGCACGAAATCTGGCAGGTGAAGGTCGGACATGGAGGTGAAAAGTCTTTGCGAGCTCCTGCAAAGAAGGGATCATTGGAAGGTGCTGCTACCTGCAACTTGGAAGGTGAACACAGCGTTCTGGACAAGAAGAAGGTGAAATTCAGTACCAGTACTACCGCTCAGAAGGTCTTCTTGATTGTGTTCACGTAAGCGTTTGGGGACCTGCTAAGACTGCATCGCTTGGAGGTCACAGGTACTTTGTCTCTTTTATTGATAGTTTATCTAAGCATTATTGGATATATCCCATGAGACAAAGGTGTGAAGCCCTAGATATGTTGGTGAAGTAGAGAGGAAGAATGGAGAACAGATTGGTAGGAAGAACAAGGAGCTACAGATTGATAATGTTGGAAGAGACATGAACCAATTCCTATGATTTGGCCAGAACACCGGTATTGCTACTCACTTCACAGAAGGTACAAATAAGTTGGCTAAGGAAGTAAACCGTTCCTTGCTGGAGAAGGTTCAGTGGTTGTTGTCTAATGCAGGATTAGACAAATCGTTTTGAGCTGAGGCGATTGTATATGCTAGCCATCTCATAAATGGATCGACTGCGATAGGAGTTAAAACTCCATTGAAAATTTGGTCCGAGAAAGCTGCTCAAGATCATGGTTTGCTGCGAAATTTAGAAGTCCGACCTACTTCAGTGCCAAGGATGGCAAGGTGAATCCACGAGCAAAGAGGTTTGTGTTTTTGGGTGTCAAAAGAAATATGAAAGGTTACAGGTTGTGAGACCCTGAAAATAAGAAGATCGTGTTGAGTAGGCATGTCACATTTGATGAGACTTCAGTGTTAAAGTCTACCGTCTCTCAGCAGGTGGAGAGGAGGGAGACCAAGGAAGTATCACAGCGGGTGGAGGTTGATGCTACTCCACCATCTCCAGTTGGTTCGGTATCAGTGAAGACTTCACCAGATGTGACACCGGGTGGAGATCATGTAGCCAGGGTTGATACTGAACAAGTTGAAGACATTGATGAGAATGTCAAGTTTTTGTAGCCATTGGAACCAAGGTAAAATCACGCTCGTGGGTAAAGAAGCATGAATCTCAAGATTGTGATCGCGACAAGCTAAAGTTAAAGGCCGTTGTTCTCCATGATGGTCGTGAGGAGGTTCATATGACTCAGCCAGATAGGTTCACTGCTGCAGATTCAGGTACAAGTGCTTGAGCTTGATGGAGCTCATTTGAATGAATTACGGTTGGCTTGATCCTTTGGGCAAGGTACGTAGGCAGCCGTAATGGCACGGCCACATTTGGTGATGCAACCCATATGAAGCTATTTGGTTCTCGAGAAGCTGATTGGAACTTCACGTAGAGGTGAAGAGTTGTGGCCTATTGAAAATTCATGTAGAGGTGGAGAGACTTCACGTAGAGGTGAAGTGTTGTGACTAGTTGGACTTCACGTAGAGGTGAAGCATTGTGATCTTGATGAACAGGTTGATCTTCTGGTGAGAAGATGGTTGAGCTTGCATAGGAGGGGTGTGCATCCAGTTTGTTGAAACTGATGATGATGTTCGGTGTGCTCTATTCAGACTTGGTTGGACCGTCAGCTGAAGACAAGTAGACTAGATAGAGCTAGTCAGTTGGAGAGTCATTGTTGGCTCATGATGAGTTCTTCATAAGGTCATGTAGTTGCTGAGTTGGAGACACATTTGGTGATCGGCATGTATGGAAGTTCTCCTAAGGTGAAGTATAGGGAAGGCGTGTGTGGTGCATTCCAGTTGGATAGCTGAGTTACAGATTCCAAGCCAAGATCGTGTGTCGATTTCGCCGAGATCGTGTGTCGATTTCATCCGGAGCGCGCAAGCCGAGATCGTGTGTCAATTTCGCCAAGATCGTGTTTCGATTTCGCCAGGTGATAGACTGGAGTTCGTTGGAGATCGGCTCAGATTTGAAAAATCTTCACCGAGGTGGAGAATTATAGGGAGAGAGGAGATAGAGGAGTAGAGGAAGTTAGCACAGAGATCAGAAATCAAGAAGCGAGAAACGGCGCATTGAGCAGGCCAGATTGTGCTCCCGGTCGGCCGCCCGGTCGACCGGTGGAGGAGGCCGGTCGACCGGCGTGCACGACGTGCACAAGGTTAGCCCGGTCGACCGCCCGGTCGACCGTGGAAGAGAGCAGTCGACCGGCCCGATCGACTGACTGAAAGCAGGCTGCTCTGGTTGGGCGCGGTTGACCGTGGCATGGGTCGACCGAGAGACGCGTTTTGACTTTCCTTTTGGGATTCGGATTTCTTTTCTAAATGGGATCGAATTCAATCTGGGTTTCCTTGAATTCAGGGACTTTGTGGTTATAAATAGAGGCTAAAGCCCTCATGTATTGTATCTTTAAGAATTCCCTCAAGTTTCCCTCTGTATTAGTTTGTATTGATTGTTGAATCAATAAAATCTCTCTCCCTTGCCTCGAGTATGTAGGCACGTGCCGAACCTCGTTAAATATTGTGTTGATTGCTTTTCTCTGTTGTTCGTTGTTCCTGTCGTGTTAGTTGCTTCTCCGGCTGCATCAAGTCTCCGCCAAGTGGGCGAATTCCTCAGAGAAGTTGTCCCCTACGCACAACAGAATGAAGGTTCAATATTTAACAACATACCAACTCTTTGTACTACCTTGGGATCAACAAAATTATGTGTAGATCCAGTATCTATAAATGTACCCATTGGTTTCCTGGCAATCTGTCCCATTGGTCTAATGGTTTGTGTTGTCATACAACCCTCCATAGCATGTAAGGAAATTTCGGCATTGACATCAGATCCTTTCTTCTTGGCTTCAAAGATAATTTCCTATTCCTCTTCATCAGGAAATTCTATTTCAATCATCATTAAACTCTTAGCCTTATGTCCAGGTGAAAATTTTTCATCACACCTGAAACACAACCCTCTCTATTATCTTCCACCTGAGTTGGTGTTAACCTTTTCACTTGAGTTTTTTCATTTGACTTCACATCCTTTCCACTTCCTACTGATAGAATTTCCTTGCTATTTGAAAGGTTTTGGCTACTTCTAGCTACAGGAGACTTAAAGAAAGAAAGTTTACCCCATTTTTTCTCAGATGCAGTAATAGCTTCTCTGGCACAGGCTAGTCTGTAAGTTGACACCATAGTAGATGGTTTGTCTAACTTAACCATGCCCCTCAAATCTTCTCTCAGCCCTTATAGGAAAATACTAATTAAATTCTTTTCTGTTTCTTCCACCAAGTGAGCTATTTTAATGAAATCCTTGTAGCACTCCTTGATAGTTCCATTTTGCTTCAGATTTGCCAATACAGCCATAGGATCATCCAGTTCATCAGGACCAAATTGCTTCTTGATCTCATCATAAAACTCTGGCCAAGTTACATCAACCTTTTCTGTTTTCCAACCACCTCCACCAGAGGAGAGCCTCGCGTGCAAATACAGTACACAGAATTCCACCCTATGTTCCATTGGAGTATATGTATAGAGAATACATGCTCCATTTGATACAGACAATTGAGGATATCCTCATTGCCTTTGAAAACAGGAATATCAATCGTAGGGGCTTTTGGCAAAGGAAGGAGTTTACTCCATTATTGTGAACCACAGAAGATTTCTGATGTCCACCACATTGCACTTCCTCATCTCTAAAGTTCAGATCTGCAAACTGCTTGCTTGTATTGATACTGTTCACCTGTTTCATCGGAGTTCTTGAAGATTCAAACCCACCCCCGCCCCCCCCCCCCCCCCCCCCCCCCCCCCCCCCCCCACACCCCCAAAAAAAAAAAAAAAAAAAAGGATCCATTACAGATTGTTTACCCTTTCTTGTAGTATCATCAATTCGTTGATTCTGCTCCACGATTGTCAAAATCTTGTCCAATCGATCATCAATTCGATCCTCCATGGATTTCATCAGCGAATCCATCCTGGTTGTCATCTGATCTTTAGCTTCTTGTGTGTTGATTGCTATTTTCTCCTCCAAAGCCTGAAGACGGAGATCAAGAAGTCTGTCCTTTTGAGAGCCCCAGCCGTTTCGGCCATCTCTCGCGGATCAGATCTAATCTACGGATCAGTACCGCCCCGATGACGACCAGCCGATCCTAATATTTTGATCTCTCTACTAGGACCCTCGCCGACCTCGTTGGGTTCGTCGGCATCAGGCTCTGATACCATTGATGCCATCTCTGGGTCCACCGCCATCATTGGAGCAAAGCGATGCTTGTTCCGTCTCGCCATTTCACCTGCAAAAAATCAATTACAAAGAAAGATGCGGAGAATTGAGAATAGATGGAGAAAGATTTAGCACTAATTGGAGAATTAGAACACCAAATCCTTTTACAGAGCTTAAAGACGAGCTTCAGACAAAGTTTGGATCAAAATATTTTCTTAAAAAAAAGAAGAAATGAGCAGCTCTGATCTTTTTATGTCCTTGATTCAAGAAGAAGCGGTTAAAACCTCTGTATTCGGGTTTCGGGTTCTTCGGATAATTGTAACCTTTAACCCACAACCCGCCCCCGCCTTCTTAATTGTTGGTCTCGCGGCCTCAATTCAAATGGAACCAAATCAACGGTCCAAAATGAATCCCTACTCAACACTCTGAGACTCCCTGTTCCATCTTCTGTCACATTTGCTTCCCTCCATCGCCGGCGTCGAGAACTCCCGGTCACTTTTCTGGCCGGCCAGTGTAGGACGTCATCACTATCAAACTCGCATCATGCATTAGATCAATGAAGAAGAAGACTGAGAAACAACTCGTCAAGCTCGCCTCATCTCTTCAAGAGCCCTCATCTCTTCGAGAGGTCTCAAAATCGCTGATTGCCACAAGATCGACATTGGAGGCTGGGCTCGCCGGTGTAATCAGGGAGGTGACCAACGTGACGATGGCAGCATCAGCTACAGTTTTCTTGGGGATTGCTTCCCTTTCGTCTGCCACGTCAGCAGCAATGGCAGCAGTTCTTGGATGCAGTTGAAAAAGAGAGAGAGAGGTTTCAAACAAGCAGTGCAGCAATGGAGAGATTGCAAGAGTTGAGGAGGAGGGCATTTGGTGCTGTGGAGAGCGAGAGCGAGAGAGCGCTCAGATGTTCTGTTAACACTAGAGTCATGCTCCTCACTGTATTAACTCCATCCTTGTAGAAGGAATGAATATTTTGTGTAAATATATATGGAAAATGAAATGTTTATAGATAGAACAGAATTTTGTGACAAACTCTTTCCCTTCATTTGTTGTTGTTGTTGATGGATCTTCTCATTCGTACTGTCCTCTTTCAGAATCGAACTTTCAGAAAGAGAGAAGAAAATTATTTGATTCGATCATCCTTTTCTTAACTCACCTACACTCAACATTAATCATATATTTAATCAGGTACTCAGGTACCAAAAACTACATAACATAATAAAAATATCTCATTTTTTGTCTTCTCAAGATAATAATAGTAACCGACCCAATAAATCAACACAATTAACTAATCTTATTTTTTTTTTTCTTTTCTTTCCACACATAATCATAAATAACTTCTTTTTCTTGTCAGACGATACGATAAAAGATTACGCAGAGAAATATATAGAAGCATTCTAGCTGTTTGAATACAAAAAGAACAGATTTTCTCAAAGAAAAAAGAAAAAAGAGAAGGAAAAAGAAAAACAATGTCAATAGACACTTATCACTAGAAATTCCAATTCTAAAGATTTCATTATAATTCTACTTATGTAATATAATTTTTGTTAATACATGCATTATTATAATATTAATCTAGTAAGTAGTAACAGTGGAAGTAATACAATTTTTTCTAGCTATCAAATAATACCTAGCCTGGTATCCTAGATTCTTCGATATCCTAATAACTAATATAGTCATGGATACTATAACAAGATTTCGTAAAACTATCTCAACATTATCTTATTGCATTTGGTAGAAAAAAAAAAATTATGCAACTTACTGGACTCAGGACAGGATACTCTTGCTGAGCTAATCAACATATCGCCTCTGCTCAAATTTTGGCTACT
Organism: Agave tequilana; assembly: GCA_038442645.1. NCBI lineage: Eukaryota > Viridiplantae > Streptophyta > Magnoliopsida > Asparagales > Asparagaceae > Agave > Agave tequilana. The sequence goes on along the minus strand of JAVJIF010016036.1, from coordinate 29,058 downwards.
GAAAACTTACACACAATAACATTATGTTTATATCATCTGGGAACTTTCAACTACTGCTAGCAATTGAGTTCACAAAACAGCAAGAAAAATGTCCTACTAAGGCCTGTTTGGTTGTCGTAACTGTTCGTAATTCGTAAGTGGTAGTTGGTAAACTCTTTACAGTAGTAAATGAGTTGCATCAATGAAAGTTTTACGGTGTTTGGTTGGTATTATAAAATTGTATGTAAGAAAGTGTATTGTGTTTTACGGTGTTTGGTTGGTAAAGTAAAATTGTAATTGAGAAATAGTATTGTGTTTTACAGTGTTTGATTGTCGGTGTGTAAGTCGTAAATGGATCAGTTGACCACAAAAATAACTGTTTGCTGATTTTTTGATTTTAAAATAAGCCATTAAAACAGTAAATAATTAACAAATCCATAATAGTTAAAAACAAATGGTTAAATTATAAAAACCTATGTAAAATATAATATAAAATTGTATAAATTACATAAAATAGTAAACATAAAAGGTTAATATTTGAAATGCAATCTAATAAATAGTAAAATTAGTTATTACCGAGTATTTAAAAATGTCATGTTAAAATGAAAAATATTAAATATTAATTTTAGTAAAAATTCTAACGATCCCCAGTTCTTAAATTTAAAATAAATATTACTAATTTATAAATAAAATTTAAAAAAAAATTAGTTGAATATATTAATTTAATCGATTATTAGAACAATTAATCTAGTCACAATTAACTGTCTGCAATACAGTTCTGCAGTGACCACAAAATTAGCTGTTTGTGCCACATGTAAGTCAAATACATTTGATCGTTACCACAGTTTACCTCAAATACATTGATAATGATTTACATATGGATAAAAATTTATTTAACTAAAATAGTTAATAACGCTTGCAAATTTGGTTGCGTAAATATTGTATGTCACCTATCAGTATAGGCCTGTTATATGTTCTATGTATATGCAATATGAGTAGGCAGCTAGATATCTGAAATGAAAATTTACAATAGAATACATGAATAACACAAATCTGAACAACCGATCTATTAATTTTGGAAACTTGCGAGACAAATAATAAGCTCATATTCAAATGTGCTACTTATAACATGAGTAGAAAGTACACTCTCTGTTTCTTAATAAATCCATAAAAACTGCTATTACTTCGTGTACAGATAAACGAACATCAAGAAATTGATAAGTGCAAGCCGGTGCGACCTCCATCCACATATGAGCCTAGCCTACGACCATGTTACGTCCAGTAACGCCCGTCTCTCTTCCCCCGATGTCCCCATCTCGTTCATCCTCCCAACCTTGCAGCCAAAATTAAGAATCGTCTCAAATAGGTGTGTGTGTGTGTGTGTGTGTGTGTGTGTGTGTATATTATGATAAAGAGGCTGCAATGCTTAAAAAAACGCCAGGAAATTAATTAAAGTGCAAAGTAAAGTGTATGGACCAAACCATTCATGAATCTCCAAACAGAAACCTTGATTTTACAGTATCTCCTCACTGTCATCTGAGAGTAATGAACCCAATATATATAAGGAGACATAATAATGCATAGGAAAGTAATAGCTGAAAATTGGTAAGTTTCAATACCTGTAACTGTAAGGAGAGCTGCGATTTGTTCGCCACCTCATCCCCCTAGTAAGATACATGTAACCCAAAATGTCATATATCTCAGCAGACCAAACAGCCCTGGAATTGGAGAAAATAAGTGACAGCTAACAGAGCATATATTTGATTAAAAATCATACAGAAGAGACAGAAACTCCACCGATGAAAACACATGGCTGGGAAAAACCCAAACATCCTTGAAATCCCCTCAAGAAGACTGATATGCGCATACTTATTCCACCAAATTCTAAGTATTCCATATTTTTATAAACCTGAAGGATCGGCATACATGTCCGTTATTGATACATGTTAACAAACATAACAAAGAAAAAACAAGAGTCTAGTAGCAATATGTAAGAAGGGGGATATGGCAAAACATGTTTATTACCTGAAAATACAAGGTTGATACTTGTTAACTGCCCAACTGTAAAGGATGCAAGCCCTAAAAAAAACGTCAGGTAAATAACTGAAGATCAAATGATAGTGTATGGACCAAACAATTTATTAATCTCCAAACTGATACCTTTATATTACAGTTTCTGCTCACTGTCAATTGAGCATATAATGAACCCAATTGTAAAGAGACATAGGACATTGAAGGCTAATGGCAAAGAATTGATAAGTTTCAATAACTGTAACTTTAAGGAGAGCTGCGATTTGATCGCCACCTCATCCCCTAGTATGATAATTGTAACCCAAAATCTCATATATAAACTTTCAGTAGACCAAACGGCCGGGAATTGGAGAAAAAAGTTACAACTAACAGAACATATGTTTCATTAAAAGTCATAAACAGGAGACAGAAACTCCACCACTGAAAACACAGGTTGGGAAAAAAACCCAAACATCCTTGAAATCCTGTCAAGTAGACTGATATGCTCATACTAATTCCACAAAATTCTAAGTATTCTCATATATATATAAAACTTAAGGATCAGCATACATGTCCATTATTGATACATGTTAACAAACAAAACAAAACAAAAACAAGAGTCTACCAGCAATATGTAAGGAGGGGGATATGCCAAAACATGTTTATTACCTGAAATTGCAAGGTTGATACTTGTTACCTGGTCAACTTTTTAATAGACAAAAAAGAGAAGCTGCAAGCCCTAAAAAAATATGTCAGGTGAATAACTAAAGAGCAAATGATATTGTATGGACCAAACCATTTATTAAACTCCAAAATGATACCTTTGTAATACAAGATCTGCTCAGCATATAATGAACCCAATTGTAAAGAGACATAGGACATAGAAAAGTATTGGCTAAGAATTGAATAGTTTCAATAACTATAACTGTAAGGAGAGCTGCGATTTGTTCGCCACCTCATCCTCCAGCAAAATAACTCTAATCTAAAATTTCAATAATAAAAACTCACAGCAGACTAAAAGCACATGAAACTGGAGAATAAAGTGACAGTAACATAGCATACGTTTGTAGAAAAGTCAAACATAGATACACAAACTCTATATATTGATTGAAAATATGTCTGGGTAAAAAATTCAAACCAAAGTTGAAATGTCAGAGAGCCACCAAAAATTAGTGTTGGTGTTTATAGCTTATTCCCAAAAATTTGAGTATTCCCATATATAATACTCAAGGATCAACATACATGTCTATTAATGATACATGTTAGCAAACATAACACAGCAAGAAAACAGTGTACTAACAATGATGTATGAAGGGAGATATGCCAATACCTGTTTATAACCTGAAAATGCAAGGTTGATACATGTGGTACTGCCCAATTTGTTAATTGACACTGACTGCAACTGTAAGGAGAGCTGCGATTTGTTCGCCACCTCATCCCCCAGTAAAAAACAATCTAGTTCATTATAACTCAGATAAGACCTCCCAAAATCTCATAGATAAAGAGTGACAGCAGACTAAAATCCCATGAAACTGAAAAAAAAAATGACAAGAACATAGCATACATTTGTTGAAAAGTCATATATAAGAGATACAAACTCCAGTTATGGTTGCAAACACATATATGGGAGACAAAACCCAAACATACTTGAAATATCAGAGGGCCACTATCAAGTAGGCTGTGATATGTGCATAATTATTTCAAGAAATATGAATATTTCCCTTATTATATTAAACTGTAAGATCAACATACCTGTCCATTAATGAATAATGTTAGCAAACATGACAAAGATAATAAGCAGTCTACTACAAACATATTGTAAAGGGAGATATGGCAAAACATGTAGATAACCTGAAAAGTCCAGTTTCATACTTGTTACTTGCCCAAAGTTTTTTAATGACACTTTGTATATTCCCGTGCAGCTGTTGCCTGCAGTAACAGTAAGAGGAAAAAACCCATAGTTATTGAATGATAAAATGAAAAAGAGTGAAACTAGATTAGTGTGGTAAAAGTCTACCAGTAATGTTGAAACTTAACCACTTACCTTAATCAAACTTCATTACAACCGATTAGAACCAAACAAGTTACAACTAAGAATATGTTAGTTCATACAACTATAAGCAACAGCAAACCTAACAGTCCAGATTCGCTTAAGTCCACCATTATATTCTGATTGCATGCAGTAATCTTAATATTACATACCTTAAATGCATCATTCAATAATTAAAGCGATAACACCAAAGCAACATCTTATTATGGAAGAGAAAGATAGCTAGCAAAGAGTTTTTCAGTCCATCTGTTTTTTCTTCATAAACTGGAACAACCAGCAAGCCTTCATTTCGTTCTTCCTCTTAAGAAACCCTTTTGCTATATTTGGGTGCTCCACAAGGAAATCATAGGCGGCGTCCACCACCTCAGTAGTAAATATGACACCATCATATTGTGTGTCGATCATTCCTTGTAGTACTTCCAAGCAATTGTCCTGAACTTTTTCTTCCTCCACCTTGACCTCAATGAGGTGATTGGCGATACTGCCTAATGACCGGCAAAGTTCTCCATTATCTTAAGTTGAGGGTTTGTCCTTTTTCCTCTCCCCTTGATCCTTGGGAAATGGACATGCTTTGGGTTGGTCTCCGGACCTCCTGGCATGCCTACTGAATCTACATCATTACAACACCTTCCTCAAACTCCTCCATATCTGCCTCATTTCCCAAACCTACAAGGGTAACACCATCCTTAGCATGCTTCCCGGAGGTCACCTCATCTCCAAAAACGATAGCCATCTCATCATACATATGTATGGGCTTGTTCAGATACGGCTTATCAAGCCTATTAGCCTACATACAAGGGGTAAGCATTAATCATGAAATAAACAGCAGGCATGGGATATAAAGAATTGATATTTATATGAAAGTTGTTACCTTGATATACACTTTATATTCCTCTTCTGGCATCCGGAATGTTCGTGTCTCTGCCTCCCAAACAACGCATCCTGACAATTTCTGACAATTTAAAACCTGGTTCCACTTGGCTCTCCATGTTCTCAAATGATTGTATACTTGGGCCTCAGAAACGTTCTCTTCAAACTTATCGTTCACCGCTTTAGCGGCGGCCGCGTAGTATTGCCCCTTTGTCCCGAGGTGATTTGCTCTGCTATAAACTGAATCAAGAAGGCTCCCATCTCCTCTGACCACCTAAAATTTTGGGATACCTGTTTCCTCCGCTTCCTTCCCTCTTCAGAGGCCCCAATATCATTGTCACATGGACGAGTCTCTCCCGACATCCCCTAGAGCAAAAGCGTTATATATTGTTGCCAAGAATATTTCATATGTTTGCCAATAATATTGAGAACTACAAAGAGATACATAACAACAATAGATTCTAGTCAAATTCCAAGGCAGAATAAAACAGTAAATTAAAAGATAAATTAAACAAACTACATGGTACATAGTAGTAGCTTCAAAATATTACATGCGAAATAAGAACACGCATACTACATCAATTCTCATTATCGTGCCACATTCTTAGTGCAATTTCTTCCCTAAGCTGAATCCAATAATTGGACTCCTCTCTAATCTCTCTACGAGATAGTCCAGATTGGGAAACATTTTGCAAAATGAAATCTCCTCACTCATGACAAACTCATCTGGCCCATAGCCAATGATATAATTGTGAAGAATGCAGCATGCTATAACAATGTCCACTTAAGTGCTAAAAGGGAAGAATGGTCTTGATGCTAGAATCTTAAACCTTCCTTTCAAGGCTCCAATGCCCTCTCCACAGTTGTCCGGAGCGAAGAGTGACGGTAATTATAAAGCTCCTTGTAGTTTGAAGGCAATATCACACGAAAATTGTAATACTCTTATTTTATGCCTAATAAAAAAATATATATATATATATATAATAATAATAAAATAAATAAATAAATAATATATATGTTTATACCAAGTTTCGAACTTGGCTCTTTTGTACTTAGTCCTAATGCCTTAACCATAATGCCACATTGGCGTGTGGTTAAGTAGGAGAACTAAATTATTTTAGCAACCCAAAGTCAAATTTAAGATTTAAATATCTAACTATAAGATCTCAAGAGATCTTTAGGAATATCTTATCTTATCAACTTAGATTCACATCTTAACAACCTGATTTTAAAATCCTAAAAGATTTTATCCGTAACCTTCTCTCTTCCCTCCGTTAAAAATAAAAATAAGAGCGACAAGCAGAAAGAACTCCTAGCCCATCATCTCTCATCTGTTCACCCCCTTAGAGTTGGAATTGGAGTTGGAGCTGATCGTGACGGAGAACGGTTCCGAGGCGTGAAGATTGAGAAGGAGGCGTGGAGATTTAGAAGCAGGCTAAATCCAAGTAAGTAAATAGTTAATTTTTATGAATTAAATCTTAAAAACGTATCATGATTTAAAGTATTTTAATGAAACTAAAAAAAATTCTTAATAATAATAAGGGTTCTCTCACTCTAGTTATAAATTCAGTGGGGTTTCCAAAAATCAAGCCTTTCGTTTATAAATACTTGGATCTTCTTTGTGTATTTTATACCACACTCCAACTTTTAATATTTGCAAGTAACACATCATATTAGGATTAATTATTTGATTCCAATTATCTGTGTGAGAAACCTGTCATTTTTAGTCGATGGGTAAGGCCGAATCAATGGATTTGAAAAGGGCAAAGAAAGAAAGATTTTTTTTTAATCAACTGTGTGTAACTGTATATGGAAATATATTTAATTCACAATTTGTTACACATTGGATACATTACTTTGAACCATCTTTATCATTGTTTTCTCTGAGGATGCCTGATAATTTCTTTTCATACAAGGTATCTTTAGAACTTTTATGGAAGTGAAATCAGTATGGAAGAATTGTGTTGTAGCAATTCCAATTTAACTCTGGGAAACTTGTTTCATCGAGAAATATTTATTTTGGATTAAACATAATTAATGTGCATAAATTGCGCACCGTTAAGTGTCATAGAATTTTAGTTCTGACTGAGCTTCCTGTTATGGTCTGCACTAATCGCAAGCGCAACCAGTAGCATTTTCTGTAGCCATTAAACATATTTTTAGCATATTTTTAGAATTTTGCTTTTGGCAGACTAGGAATTCATCTCCTACCTTCTTAAGCAATTTTAACATCTCCTAGCTCAAACAAATATGAATTTACTTGGTTTGGTTGTTGATTTATCAGATATGATGCTAGCACAAGTCCTATTTTTATGGAAAAGTATTGAGGACAAAATTGGACCTTTTCAGTTTAAAAATAACGCTATTAGCTACTGGTTACATCCTCATATTTCAAATCGGCCACTGGGGTGTTTGGTGATGAAAAGAATAATAATAATAAAATAAACAGGGAATTCTGGACCAGGCCTGGGCCTGGCCTGGTCCGGCCTGAGAGTGATCTGGGCCTGCATCTGAAGGGCCTGGGCTGCTGTAGTTAAAGAGAAAATATATATATATATTACAAGGCCCATTGTTGCTTTCAGCCCAGCTTTTGCATGGGCTGTACTCTTCTGGATCCACACCCATACAACAAAACCCGACCCACCAGAAAATTCCAGACTTGTAAACCTGCAGAAAAATAATTAAAATAATTAGTTAAAAATGTCAGAAAAATAGAGAAAATATAAATAACAATCTGCACTGTCTCTACTTTTCATGATAAAATTTTCAGAAGAATAATCAACACAAATTAAATCAAATTACCCTCTTTAAAGTCAGTTTTGCTAAATTGTAAATTCGAACGTTAAAAAGTTTAGTGTTAAAAAGTTTTAAAAAAAAAAACCAACAAAAGAGAATTTAAAATTTAGTAAATTAAGCCTATCAATTTCATGTAATTCATAGGATCATACTCCCAACCTTAAATTAATTAATAAGGATTAAATAAATAAAAGATCCTAACAATTTTTCTATTGAAATAAATTGTGTAGATTTTCCGGGATTCTAGGATTTTGCAGTGCTTTGGATTGAGATCTACCGCAGGTGAGTGCTTTTTCCTCCTTCAGCTCACAAGAAGTCTTGTGATGAAGGATTTTATCTATTTGTCTAATTATGTTGTTTAAACTAATGTGCTAGTACTTAGAAATTTTATTATTTCATGAATTACTTGCATGAATCATTTGTAGCATGTTTATGTATTCATGTATGCAACTAAGCATATTTGTTATTGATACTGGACCTCCTTGATCACTACATGACACGGTTAGAACCTTACTACTAAGACACTCCTGAATGATATTTATGACCATCATGTTCATGTTATCCAACTACTGGGAAAATATTATTAGACGGTAACAATCTCATCATGTTTATCATGTTCACCGACATACATATCCTGTTATACATGTATCACGATTTCACTGCTATGTGGTTACCGTCATCATCACTGAGTTATCCCAGTAGATTTAGGTAACATGTACATTAATAATCTTGATAACTAAATTAAATAACTTACACTGGGATTGGGGAGATTGATGGAGGAGACAACGTCTGTATTTTGGGTGGACCTAGGATTTAGGTTGCGCAGCCGAAAGAGGGTTCCACTGCAGGGTTCCCGTGGGGTGACTGACACCCCGTCCTGTTTCCTGTTCCTGTTATACATGTTATACATGTACCTGTTCCTGTTTACATGTTTCCTGACTACCTTGCGGTAGGTCCTGGTTCAGCGCCAGGAGTCTGGGCCGTGGTCCCGGGTATGCACGGGACCCACCTAAAACACAGACAATGTCTCCAACCGATCAGTTTCAATAAGTGAGGACCTCAATTGGCACGTGTAATAGGCGTAGTATGGGATGCGTCTATTACATGTGGCAATTGGTGTTCGCTGACATAATTAATAATGAAAACTGAATTCTCTCATTTATATTACAAACTGAACTCGACATCTGACTGTATGTTAATATAGACATTGATTATATTCATGACCTGAGGTACTTTTGATTATATCACTGACTTGTTTAGTTATTGTTTATTTATTGTTGACATATTGTTCACTCTTATCTCATGTATATTTTCTTTCCATATGCTTTTACAGTATCATGCATGTGCATCTTCCCCTTTTTATTTTACCACTCACTAGGTCGCTTATTGACGACCCTGAGTTTGCTATGCTCAGATCCAGATCTGAGCACCTTGCAGGATCAGGAGTACTTTGAGCGCGTTGCAGATCTCCAGTAGACCATCCGCAGTTCAGTTTGTGAGGACCCTTAGTATTTTTTTTTACTTTCATTCTTGTTATGTTTGCAACAAATGGACTTTTGAGACATTATTGTACTTGCTTTTAAATGCTGGAATAAATTGTGAACCTTATGTTTTGATTTACTACATTGAGGCTTAGCGTATTTTATTTGGAAATACGTCGCCGACTCTTGTCACGTACTCAATTTTATGTATTTTGAGAAGCGGGGCGTGACAGGGTTTTCTTGGTATCAGAGCCAGGTTATATTTAGGGTATATAATTAAGTTAATAGCCAAGCTCTTACCGACAATGTTAAAAATCTACACTCCAGCTACAAGTACAATAATGTTTATGGTACATTGGAAGCATATCTATTTTTCCTAAATTTTATTTTGATTTTTTTTCAGAGCAATGGCCCAACGACCTTCCTCCTCCCGTATTGCTGCTCGTAATGAGGCCACTGATTTGATGGGAGTGCTCCGTGGTATGATGGAGTCTCAGCAGGAACAAACAGCACTCCTTCGAGATGGATTGTTGGCAGCTCAACAGACAGCCACAGCGGCCATAGAGAGATCAACGGCACCTCGGGAACCAAAGCCCGGCAACATCTCTGACTTCAGGAGGTTGCAGCCGGCCACCTTTGCGGTACTGAAAAGCCGTTGGATGCGGAACAGTGGTTGGTTGATATGACTAACCTCTTAACTGCAGCTCGTGTTCCCAAGAACGAGCAAGTCGAGGTAGTCAAGGTTCAGCTGACAGATGTGGCCCGGACATGGTGGCTTGCAGAGGAAGAGCGGTTGGAACCACCGATCGCTTGGGAGCAATTCATGGACAGCTTTTATGAGAGGTTCTTTCCCAAGACAGCTAGAAGGGAAATGGAACAACAGTTCATCAACCTGCAACAAGGGAGTCGAAGCGTTGATGAGTATGCTGCGGAATTCTTAAGGTTGAGCCGCTTCGCTCCATACATGGTGGCAGAGGAGGAAGATCGGGCTAACCGCTTCCAGCAAGGTCTGAGGTTGGATATTCAGAAGTTCTTGGTCACACAGCCGCTGAGGACTTACTCTCAGGTTCTCAGTGCTGCCCGTAGCTTGGAGCAGGTGGTGGAGAAGGAGAATAAGAGCAAAGTGCAGGCAAGGCCGCTGAAGCGACCCTTTGACCAGGTGGTTAAGGGACCTACATCTAGATTCAGCGGGGCTCCACATAACAAGCAACAGTTCAATTCTTCTCCGCGGACAATTGTTTGTGGATTTTGTCAGCTACCGGGGCATCATCGAGGGGAGTGCAGAAGGGCGAACAGACTATGTTTGGCTTGTGGAGCTAGGGATCATCAGCTTGCGAACTGTCCGTCCAAGGGACAGAGGAATATCGTGCCCGTTGCTCCAGCCTCAGAAGCAGCAAAGAGGAATCCAGTACCTACAGGTAGAGGAGTTCCATTGCCTCCACCACGACAGATGTACAGACAGTCCCAGAGGAGGGCAGGAGCAGGTCGTGGGAGAGGTCAGGCTTTCAATCTGACTGCAGAAGAGGCAGAGGCATCAGAGGAGGTGGTGGCGGGTACCATTCTGGTTTATTCAGTTCCAGTCATATCATTATTTGATTCTGGTGCTTCTCATTGCTATATATCTACTAGTTTCGTAACAAAGCATTCTATACCCTGTTATAAAATGGATACTCCATGGGAGATTAGTACGGGAAATGGGATCATAACTACTAGTAGATTATGCAAATCTTGTTCTGTAGTGATTTGTGGAAGGGAGTTTAGTGCAGACATGTTTATGATAAACACTGGGGGATACGATGTGATCTTGGGCATGACATGGCTTAGCAAGTATCATGCGGTAATTGATTGTCGGAATAAGAGTGTTATATTCCGAATTCCGCATCAACCAGAGTTTCAGTTTGTTGGAGAATCCAGGGCATTCAGGCAGAAGCATCAAGGAGATTGCGTCATCACAGAAGCCGAGGAGATGCCGAAGCCAGTGGTGGAAGAATTTTTAGATGTATTCCCAGAAGACCTACCCGGATTGCCGCCAGACCGAGTCCTGGAGTTTTCCATAGATGTCATTCCCGGTACGGCCCCAATCTCTAAGGCACCGTATCGGATGGCACCCGTGGAGCTTGCCGAGCTGAAGAAGCAGTTACAAGAGTATTCAGATAAAGGATTTATCAGACCTAGTGTTTCACCTTGGGGAGCTCCGGTGTTGTTGGTGAAGAAGAAGGATGGCAGCAGGAGGATGTGCATTGACTATCGTGAATTGAATAAGGTCACCATCAAGAACAAATATCCTTTGCCCAGGATTGATGACCTATTCGATCAACTTTCTGGAGCTAAGGTGTTCTCAAAGTTGGACCTTCGTTCTGGATATCATCAACTGAAGGTGAAGAAGGAAGACATTCCGAAAACGGCTTTTAGGACTCGTTATGGTCATTACGAGTTCCTAGTTATGCCATTTGGAGTGACCAATGCCCCAGCAATTTTATGGACTTGATGAATCGGGTATTCTCTTCATTTCTGGATAAATTTGTAGTAATATTCATAGATGATATCTTGATTTATTCTAAGGATGAAGAAGAGCATGCAGAGCACTTGAGGATTGTGTTGCAGACCCTTCGACAGGAAAAGCTTTACGCCAAACTGAGCAAATGCGAGTTCTGGCTGAAGAGTGTAGCTTTTCTAGGTCATATTGTTTCAGGTGAAGGCATCACGGTGGATCCCAGTAAGGTTCAGGCAGTGAAGGATTGGCCCGTCCCGAAGTCAGCGACAGAAATCAGAAGTTTTCTAGGACTGGCTGGATATTATCGAAGGTTTGTGCAGGATTTCTCAAGGATTGCAGGGCCTCTAACTAAGCTTACTCAGAAGGGAGTGAAGTATGTATGGACTGCGGAGTGTGATGCTGCTTTTGAAGAGTTGAAGAACAAATTGATCACGGCCCCAGTCTTGAAGATGCCCGACGGGACTGGAGGTATGGTCATATACAGTGACGCATCAGGGCGAGGTTTGGGGTGTGTGCTAATGCAGCATGGTCATGTAATAGCTTATGCATCCAGACAGCTTAAGCGTCATGAGAAGAATTATCCTACACATGATTTAGAACTTGCAGCAGTCATTTTTGCCTTAAAGATTTGGAGGCACTATCTGTTGGGAGATCAAGTGTTGATATACACTGATCACAAGAGTTTGAAGTATATCTTCACTCAAAAGGAGCTAAACATGAGACAAAGGAGATGGTTAGAGTTGATGGCAGATTACGATATTGATCTACAGTATCACCCTGGAAAGATCAATGTAGTACCTGATGCCTTGAGCAGAAAGCCAGAAGCTTCTATGGCAATGCAGATCACTCAACAGAAGGAATTATTCGAGGAGATGAGACGGATGGACCTGATGGTGATTCGAAGAGCAATATCTCCTGGGAAATTGATGGTTATGCAGATTCAACCAACCTTATTGGAGAAGATCAGGGAAGCGCAGGACAGAGACCCCAAGTTGCAAGAATTCAGGGAGCAAGTGAAAGCTGGATTGAGGTCAGACATGCAGATCTATGTGGATGGAACGCTCCGTTTCGGCAACAGAATTTGTGTGCCGAAGGGAGAGATTCGGAAAGAAGTGTTAGCTGAAGCCCATAGCTCGGCTTATTCCATACATCCAGGAGGCACGAAGATGTACCAAGACCTGAAGCAGCGGTTCTGGTGGCATGGAATGAAGAGGGAGATTGCTCGGTATGGTGGCGAAGTGTTTGGTGTGTCAACAAGTGAAGGCTGAACATCAGAGGACAGCTGGACTACTTCAACCTCTACCGATTCCGGAATGGAAGTGGGAGCATATTACTATGGACTTCGTCACTGCCTTGCCTCGCAGCCAGAAGGGAAATAATGCAGTGTGGGTCATAGTGGATCGTCTCACGAAATCAGCACACTTCATTCCTTTCAAACTGGGTCAGTCTACCGAGTTGTTAGGAGAAGTATATGCAGGAGGTAGTGAGACTCCATGGTGTGCCAGCCAGCATAGTATCAGACAGAGACACTAGATTCCTGTCCCACTTTTGGAGGAGTCTTCAGGAAAGTTTGGGGACCCGCTTGAAGTTCAGCACTGCATATCATCCACAGACTGATGGACAATCAGAGCGGACGATTCAGATTCTCGAAGACATGTTGAGGGCATGCATGCTTGATTTTAAGGGATCTTGGGAGGATCATTTACACTTGGCGGAGTTTGCTTACAACAACAGCTACCAGGCTAGTATCAAGATGGCGCCTTTTGAAGCCTTGTATGGGAGGAAGTGTAGATCTCCTTTATGTTGGGACGACATTGGTGATAGGCGGCTACTGGGACCGGAGATTATAACTCAGACAGTGGACAAAGTTAAGATTATCAGAGAACGCCTCAAGACAGCTCAGGATAGACAGAAGAAATGGGCAGACCTGGATAGAAGGCCACTGGAGTTTGAGATTGGAGATAAAGTATTCTTAAAGATATCACCAACGAGGGGAGTAATCAGGTTCGGCAGCAGAGGGAAGCTGAGTCCCAGGTTTATAGGACCTTTTGAGATTTTGGAGCGAGTGGGAGCGGTGGCTTATAGGCTAGCATTGCCCCCATCTTTAGATGGCGTGCATGATGTCTTCCATGTTTCTCAGCTGAGGAGGTATATCCGAGATGACAGTCATGTGGTGGATCATTCTGAGTTGAGACTTAGGTCGGACCTATCCTACACTGAGAGGCCTACGGTTATCCTAGATCGGACTACAAGGAATTGAAGAAACAGACCATTCCACTTGTTCTAGTATCATGGGGCAATCGACCTCCAGGAGAAGCGACATGGGAGCGGGAGGATGTCATCCGCGATAGCTATCCCCACCTTTTCCGTGATGATTAGGTATATTTCTTTCCCCGTCTGAATTAATTTAAATTTCGAGGACGAAATTTTCTTATTAGGTGGGTAGAATGTAATACTCTTATTTTATGCCTAATAAAAAAATAATATATATATAAATAATAATAAAATAAATAAATAAAAAATATATATGTTTATACCAAGTTTCGAACTTGGCTCTTTTGTACTTAGTCCTAATGCCTTAACCATAATGCAACATTGGCGTGTGGTTAAGTAGGAGAACTAAATTATTTTAGCAACCCAAAGTCAAATTTAAGATTTAAATATCTAACTATAAGATCTCAAGAGATCTTTAGGAATATCTTATCTTATCAACTTAGATTCACATCTTAACAACCTGATTTCTAAAAATCCTAAAAGATTTTATCCGTAACCTTCTTCTCTTCCCTCCGTTAAAAATAAAAATAAGAGCGACAAGCAAAGAACTCCTAGCCCATCATCTCTCATCTGTTCACCCCCTTAGAGTTGGAATTGGAGTTGGAGCTGATCGTGACGGAGAACGGTTCCGAGGCGTGAAGATTGAGAAGGAGGCGTGGAGATTTAGAAGCAGGCTAAATCCAAGTAAGTAAATAGTTAATTTTATGAATTAAATCTTAAGAACGTATCATGATTTAAAGTATTTTAATGAAACTAAAAAAATTCTTAATAATAATAAGGGTTCTCTCACTCTAGTTATAAATTCAGTGGGGTTTCCAAAAATCAAGCCTTTCGTTTATAAATACTTGGATCTTCTTTGTGTATTTTATACCACACTCCAAACTTTTAATATTTGCAAGTAACACATCATATTAGGATTAATTATTTGATTCCAATTATCTGTGTGAGAAACCTGTCATTTTTAGTCGATGGGTAAGGCCGAATCAATGGATTTGAAAAGGGCAAAGAAAGAAAGATTTTTTTTTAATCAACTGTGTGTAACTGTATATGGAAATATATTTAATTCACAATTTGTTACACATTGGATACATTACTTTGAACCATCTTTATCATTTTTTCTCTGAGGATGCCTGATAATTTCTTTTCATACAAGGTATCTTTAGAACTTTTATGGAAGTGAAATCAGTATGGAAGAATTGTGTTGTAGCAATTCCAATTTAACTCTGGGAAACTTGTTTCATCGAGAAATATTTATTTTGGATTAAACATAATTTAATGTGCATAAATTGCGCACCGTTAAGTGTCATAGAATTTTAGTTCTGACTGAGCTTCCTGTTATGGTCTGCACTAATCGCAAGCGCAACCAGTAGCATTT
This sequence comes from Agave tequilana, assembly GCA_038442645.1. NCBI lineage: Eukaryota > Viridiplantae > Streptophyta > Magnoliopsida > Asparagales > Asparagaceae > Agave > Agave tequilana. Next base: position 13,729 of record JAVJIF010016036.1, on the reverse strand, counting down.
TCTGTAGCCATTAAACATATTTTTAGCATATTTTTAGAATTTTGCTTTTGGCAGACTAGGAATTCATCTCCTACCTTCTTAAGCAATTTTAACATCTCCTAGCTCAAACAAATATGAATTTACTTGGTTTGGTTGTTGATTTATCAGATATGATGCTAGCACAAGTCCTATTTTTATGGAAAAGTATTGAGGACAAAATTGGACCTTTTCAGTTTAAAAATAACGCTATTAGCTACTGGTTACATCCTCATATTTCAAATCGGCCACTGGGTGTTTTGGTGATGAAAAGAATAATAATAATAAAATAAACAGGGAATTCTGGACCAGGCCTGGGCCTGGCCTGGTCCGGCCTGAGAGTGATCTGGGCCTGCATCTGAAGGGCTGGGCTGCTGTAGTTAAAAGAGAAAATATATATATATATTACAAGGCCCATTGTTGCTTTCAGCCCAGCTTTTGCATGGGCTGTACTCTTCTGGATCCACACCCATACAACAAAACCCGACCCACCAGAAAATTCCAGACTTGTAAACCTGCAGAAAAATAATTAAAATAATTAGTTAAAAATGTCAGAAAAATAGAGAAAAATATAAATAACAATCTGCACTGTCTCTACTTTTCATGATAAAATTTTCAGAAGAATAATCAACACAAATTAAATCAAATTACCCCTCTTAAAGTCAGTTTTGCTAATTGTAAATTCGAACCGTTAAAAAGTTTAGTGTTAAAAAGTTTTAAAAAAAAAAACCAACAAAAGAGAATTTAAAATTTAGTAAATTAAGCCTATCAATTTCATGTAATTCATAGGATCATACTCCCAACCTTAAATTAATTAATAAGGATTAAATAAATAAAAGATCCTAACAATTTTTCTATTGAAATAAATTGTGTAGATTTTCCGGGATTCTAGGATTTTGCAGTGCTTTGGATTGAGATCTACCGCAGGTGAGTGCTTTTTCCTCCTTCAGCTCACAAGAAGTCTTGTGATGAAGGATTTTATCTATTTGTCTAATTATGTTGTTTAAACTAATGTGCTAGTACTTAGAAATTTTATTATTTCATGAATTACTTGCATGAATCATTTGTAGCATGTTTATGTATTCATGTATGCAACTAAGCATATTTGTTATTGATACTGGACCTCCTTGATCACTACATGACACCGGTTAGAACCTTACTACTAAGACACTCCTGAATGACATTTATGACCATCATGTTCATGTTATCCAACTACTGGGAAAAATATTATTAGACGGTAACAATCTCATCATGTTTATCATGTTCACCGACATACATATTGTTGTTATACATGTATCACGATTTCACTGCTATGTGGTTACCGTCATCATCACTGAGTTATCCCAGTAGATTTAGGTAACATGTACATTAATAATCTTGATAACTAAATTAAATAACTTACACTGGGATTGGGGAGATTGATGGAGGAGACAACGTCTGTATTTTGGGTGGACCTAGGATTTAGGTTGCGCAGCCGAAAGAGGGTTCCACTGCAGGGTTCCCGTGGGGTGACTGACACCCGTCCTGTTTCCTGTTCCTGTTATACATGTTTATACATGTACCTGTTCCTGTTTACATGTTTCCTGACTACCTTGCGGTAGGTCCTGGTTCAGCGCCAGGAGTCTGGGCCGTGGTCCCGGGTATGCACGGGACCCACCTAAAACACAGACAATGTCTCCAACCGATCAGTTTCAATAAGTGAGGACCTCAATTGGCACGTGTAATAGGCGTAGTATGGGATGCGTCTATTACATGTGGCAATTGGTGTTCGCTGACATAATTAATAATGAAAACTGAATTCTCTCATTTATATTACAAACTGAACTCGACATCTGACTGGTATGTTAATATAGACATTGATTATATTCATGACCTGAGGTACTTTTGATTATATCACTGACTTGTTTAGTTATTGTTTATTTATTGTTGACATATTGTTCACTCTTATCTCATGTATATTTTCTTTCCATATGCTTTTACAGTATCATGCATGTGCATCTTCCCTTTTTATTTTACCACTCACTAGGTCGCTTATTGACGACCCTGAGTTTGCTATGCTCAGATCCAGATCTGAGCACCTTGCAGGATCAGGAGTACTTTGAGCGCGTTGCAGATCTCCAGTAGACCATCCGCAGTTCAGTTTGTGAGGACCCTTAGTATTTTTTTACTTTCATTCTTGTTATGTTTGCAACAAATGGACTTTTGAGACATTATTGTACTTGCTTTTAAATGCTGGAATAAATTGTGAACCTTATGTTTTGATTTACTACATTGAGGCTTAGCGTATTTTATTTGGAAATACGTCGCCGACTCTTGTCACGTACTCAATTTATGTATTTTGAGAAGCGGGGCGTGACAAAAATCACTTAAATGGTACCAAGTGCCACGATACGGAGCTAAGAATCCCGGCCTGGTATTGCAACCAGCATCACACAAATAAAATTTCCCTAAAAGTAAGAGATTAGATATGGTGGAGACTTACAAACAAACATATCAAATTTTCAATTAGTTAAAATGTTGCATTTGTTAATGAATTACCTTCTGGGACTCTAAAACCATTTGGGCGTGTGAGTGCATCACGTAGTACAGTAATAAATTGAGCTGATCCTTCCCATCCCGCTAGGACATAAGTGAACCTCAAATCGAACTCTACAGCTGCCAAGACATTTTGAGTGGGATACGGTTTCCTTCCATAGAAAGGTCCAACCTCAGTAGCTGGTAGGGTAGCATGGATGTGTGTCCCATCGATTGCTCCGATACAATCCTATTCACAATAAAATTAATTTGATTTCAAATCAACACTTAATACACAATACTCATCTAAGACCGTAATGTTTAGGAATTGGTACCTGAAAATAATTACAGAACCTAGGGTCTCCTGAGATCTTCTCATGAGTATGGTTGCTAGGTCCACATATATACTCCCATCTCAGTTCACCAATTGCGCGTAGGGTACGTTGAAAATATCGACTCACAGTTTCACCAGAACGTAAGAAGTTCATAGCCACGATTCTGTTACGAACGTTGTGACCTATAGTGTACAAGAATATACCTAGTTGCTCTTCAACGGTCACTTGATCAGAATCTTGTAGGAGGCCCTAGTCCTTAGCATTCCAGAAAGATTGAAAATAATTCTCTGTCCATCCTAAACATATTGAGGCAATTGGTGTCACTGTACTCCATCACTCTTCTCAAATAAAGCCCTCTTTCCATATTACTTATCTCTCTCGGGATTGGTTCTGTGATGTAATTGCGGCCGGTCATCCACATCATTATCACACACGCGCAAGCACAAAGTATAATGATGCTCATCTCCTGGTCGGCACCATCCAATCCCAAATCCATGAACCTATCCATTCACTACATAACGGGGGAGAAAGTTGTAATTAAATTAACATGCATATAACAGTCTATAGTCAACCCACAGTAGGATGTATCATGTAGGAATTGGGTGTCATGGATACCAATTTATTCGAGGACAGCTTAAATTTAATAAAGAGACCTCTTAGTTTACTGAACTAAATTCTCATACAGCTGACAATTAACCAAAAAAAATGGGATGTAACATAAATATAATTGACAAAAAGGTATATGTTACTAACTGTGGATTATCGTAATTGGCTATAACACACAAAAGCAGGATTGTTTAGGTATAGGATGAAAGCCATTCATGCCAAAAAGGTTGATATTTTCTTAGACGTTTATTTTAATAAAAAACCTGATAAAATAAAATCTTCTCAAATAGGTGATCCCCTCAGTTAACCCAAATTTCATAAGCTAGGAGTACCGTCGAGTAGAAATTGGTAAGATTAATATTCGTTCTTAACAGGGAAACAATAATTATATTGCAGTGATTATTTCAAGAATTATGAATATGTGCATAATTATTCTAAGAATTATGAATATTTCCCTTATTACATTAAACTATAGGATCAACATACCTGTCCATTAATGATACATATTAGCAAACATAACCAAGATAACAAGCAATCTACCACAAACATAGTGTACAGGAAGATATGGCAAAACATGTACAGAACCTGAACATGCCTGTTTCATACTTGTTACCTTAGATTGTCGGACTGATTATTCCAATAATTATGAATATGTGCATAATTATTCTAAGAATTATGAATATTTCCCTTATTATATTAAACTGTAGGATCAACATACCTGTCAATTAAGGATACATGTTAGCAAACATAACCAAGACAACAAGCAATCTAATACAAACATATTGTACAGGGAGATATGGCAAAACATGTAGATAACCTGAAAATGCCTGTTTCATACTTGTTACCTTAGATTGTCGGACCTGCACCTTTAGATGGTGCTCTGAAAAATTTATACAGGTGCTATAAAAAATTAAGAAACATTTAACTACCTGAACCTTAGATTGTCGGACTAAGATTCTTGATCAGAGACTTCAGACAGACTCCTCTTCCTCCCTTTCCACAAATGCAGCAAGCCGCAATAGATGTGCTCACCATTGAAGGCTTGAGAGGTGATTTATGCTTGCCCTCTTGCCTCATCTTCAACTAATCAACACAGTCAATGATTCTTTGGGAATCTTACCTGTAGCCTCGTAGCTAGGGAAAGCGTTTCTCTGCCTTCTTGTCGGGAATCCAAGCGAGATCACCTATCAGTTTTGGCCAATTTCAGAAGAAGGTTCTTTTGACCGCGAGAAAGGGCGTTGCAGGCTAATTTTGGGAACTGGTCGAGGGCACAATGGGAAAGGTCAGAGATAGGATAAGAATTTTGGTCAACTTGCAGGTGGAGGAGGCCGCTCTTGGTGGCGGAGGCGGCGGCGTCTAGGGCTAGATCTCAAGGGCTCTCGCTGGAGAGGGGGGAGGGAGAGAGAGAGAGAGGATTGAGGGCATCTGGAGTGTTCTCGAGAGAGGGACAGAGAAAGTTAAAGGGAGTGATGAGGGTCTGTCAGATTTTTTGATAATGCAAAAAGCAAAGCAACCCCCAAGGCGCTCCATCGCGATTCGCTTTTACTCCGCACATGCATCAGTTATGGAGTGGGTGGGGCCCCACAACAGAGGAAATGGGCTGCAGAAGTTGGCTTCGTAATTGGGATGCCAAACAAATGGGTTTGCATTGGGCTGCAATTGGGTTACGACTTGCAGCCCAATTACACATACCAAACAGGCCCATAGTAAACCTTTTATCCTCAGCGCCCAGCGTGCTTCTCTCAATTCTAGGGTTAGGGCCTGTTTGGTATGTGTAATTGGGCGGCAAGTCGTAACCCAATTGCAGCCGAATGCAAACCCATTTGTTTGGCATCCCAATTACGAAGCCAACTTCTGCAGCCCATTTCCTCTGTTGTGGGCCCCACTCCATAACTGATGCATGTGCGGAGTAAAAGCGAATCGCGATGGAGCGCCTTGGGGAAGTTGCTTTGCTTTTTGCATTATCAAAAAATCTGACAGACCCTCATCACTCCCTTTAACTTTCTCTGTCCCTCTCTCGAGAACACTCCAGATTCCCTCGATCCTCTCTCTCTCTCCCCTCTCCAGCGAGAGCCCTTGAGATCTATAGCCCTAGACGCCGCCGCCGCCGCCGCCAAGAGCGACCTCCTCCACCTGCAAGTTGACCAGAAATTCTTATCCTATCTCTGACCTTTCTCATTGTGCCCTCGACCAGTTCCCAAAATTAGCCTGCAACGCCCTTTCTCGCGGTCAAAAGAACCTTGATCAGTCGCTTCTTCTGAAATTGGCCAAAAACTGATAGGTGATCTCGCTTGTATTCCCGACAAGAAGGCAGAGAAACGCTTTCCCTAGCTACGAGGCTACAGGTAAGATTCTCAAAGAATCATTGACTGTGTTGATTAGTTGAAGATGAGGCAAGAGGGCAAGCATAAATCACCTCTCAAGCCTTCAATGGTGAGCACATCTACTGCGGCTTGCTGCATTTGTGGGAAAGGGAGGAAGAGGAGGCTGTCTGAAGTCTCTGATCAAGAATCTTGGTCCGACAATCTAAAGGTTCAGGTAGTTAAATGTTCTTAATTTTTTATAGCACCTGTATAAATTTTTCAGAGCACCATCTAAAGGTGCAGGTCCGACAATCTAAGGTAACAAGTATGAAACAGGCATTTTCAGGTTATCTACATGTTTTGCCATATCTCCCTGTACAATATGTTTGTATTAGATTGCTTGTTGTCTTGGTTATGTTTGCTAACATGTATCCTTAATTGACAGGTATGTTGATCCTACAGTTTAATATAATAAGGGAAATATTCATAATTCTTAGAATAATTATGCACATATTCATAATTATTGGAATAATCAGTCCGACAATCTAAGGTAACAAGTATGAAACAGGCATGTTCAGGTTCTGTACATGTTTTGCCATATCTTCCTGTACACTATGTTTGCGGTAGATTGCTTGTTATCTTGGTTATGTTTGCTAACATGTATCATTAATGGACAGGTATGTTGATCCTACAGTTTAATGTAATAAGGGAAATATTCATAATTCTTATATTCATAATTCTTAGAATAATTATGCACATATTCATAATTCTTGAAATAATCACTGCAATATAATTATTGTTTCCCTGTAAGAACGAATATTAATCTTATCAAATTTCTACTCGACGGTACTCCTAACTTATGAAAATTTGGGTTAACTGAGGGGATCACCTATTTGAGAAGATTTTATTTTATCAGATTTTTTATTAAAATAAACGGTCTAAGAAAATATCAACCTTTTTGGCATGAATGGCTTTCATCCTATACCTAAACAATCCTGCTTTTGTGTGTTATAGCCAAATTACGATAATCCACAGTTAGTAACATATACCTTTTTGTCAATTATATTTATGTTACATCCCAATTTTTTTGGTTAATTGTCAGCTGTATGAGAATTTATTCAGTAAACTAAGAGGGTCTCTTTAATTAAATTTCAGCTGTCCTCGAATAAATTGGTATCCATGACACCCAATTCCTACATGATACAGCCTACTGTGGGTTGACTATAGACTGTTATATGCATGTTAATTTAATTACAACCATTTCTCCCCCGTTATGTAGTGAATGGATAGGTTCATGGATTTGGGATTGGATGGTGCCGACCAGGAGATGAGCATCATTATACTTTGTGCTTGCGCGTGTGTGATAATGATGTGGATGACCGGCCGCAATGACATCACAGAACCAATCCCGAGAGAGATAAGGAATATGGAAAGAGGGCTTTATTTGAGAAGAGTGATGGAGTACAGTGACACCAATTGCTTCAATATGTTTAGGATGGACAGAGAATTATTTTCAATCTTTCTGGATGCTAAGGACTAGGGACCTCCTATAAGATTCTGATCAAGTGACCGTTGAAGAGCAACTAGGTATATTCTTGTACACTATAGGTCACAACGTTCGTAACAGAATCGTGGCTATGAACTTCTTACGTTCTGGTGAAACTGTGGGTCGATATTTTCAACGTACCCTACGCGCAATTGGTGAACTGAGATGGGAATATATATGTGGACCTAGCAACCATACTCATGAGAAGATCTCAGGAGACCTAGGTTCTGTAATTATTTTCAGGTACCAATTCCTAAAACATTACGGTCTTAGATGAGTATTGTGTATTAAGTGTTGATTTGAAATCAACTTAATTTTATTGTGAATAGGATTGTATCGGAGCAATCGATGGGACACACATCCATGTTACTCTACCAGCTACTGAGGTTGGACCTTTTTATGGAAGGAAACCGTTATCCCACTCAAAATGTCTTGACAGCTGTAGACTTCGATTTGAGGTTCACTTATGCCCTAGCGGGATGGGAAGGATCAGCTCATGATGCCACTGTACTACGTTATGCACTCACACGCCCAAATGATCTTAGAGTCCCAGAAGTAGTTCATTAACAAATGCAACATTTAACTAATTGAAAATTTGATATGTTTGTTTGTAAGTCTCCACCATATCTAATCTCTTACTTTTAGGAAATTTTATTTGTGTGATGCTGGTTACAATACCAGGCCGGGGTTCTTAGCACCGTATCGTGGCACTCGGTACCATTTAAGTGATTTTCGTGTGATATTGCCTTCAAACTACAAGGAGCTTTATAATTACCGTCACTCTTCGCTCCGGACAACTGTGGAGAGGGCATTTGGAGCCTTGAAAGGAAGGTTGAAGATTCTAGCATCAAGACCATTCTTCCCTTTTAGCACTCAAGTGGACATTGTTATAGCATGCTGCATTCTTCACAATTATATCATTAGCCATGGGCCAAATGAGTTTGTCATGAGTGAGGAGGATTTCATTTGCAAAATGTTTCCCAATCTGGACGATCTCGTAGAGAGATTAGAGAGGAGTCCAATTATTGGATTCAGCTTAGGGAAGAATTGCACTAAGAATGTGGCACGATAATGAGAATTGATGTAGTATGTGTGTTCTTATTCGCATGTAATATTTGAAGCTACTACTATGTACCATGTAGTTTGTTTAATTTATCTTTTAATTTACTGTTTTATTCTGCCTTTGAAATTTGACTAGACTCTATTGGTTTGTTATGTATCTCTTTGTAGTTCTCAATATTATTGGCAAACATATGAAATATTCTTGGCAACAATATATAACGCTTTTGCTGTAGGGATGTCGGGAGAGACTCGTCCATGTGACAATGATATTGGGGCCTCTGAAGAGGGAAGGAAGCGGAGGAAACAGGTATCCCAAAATTTCAGGTGGTCAGAGGAGATGGGAGCCTTCTTGATTCAGTTTACGGCAGAGCAAAACACCTCGGGGCTAAGAGGCAATAACTACGCGGCCGCCGCTAAAGCGATGAATGACAAGTTTGAAGAGAACGTTTCTGAGGCCCAAGTATACAATCATTTGAGAACATGAGAGCCAAGTGGAACGGGTTATAAATTGTCGAAAATTGTCAGGATGCGTTGTTTGGGAGGCAGAGACACGAACATTCCGGATGCCAGAAGAGGAATATAAAGTGTATATCAAGGTAACATCTTTTCCATATAATATCAATTTTTATATCCCATGCCTGCTGTTTATTTCATGATTAATACTTACCCTTGTATGTAGGCTAATAGGTTGATAAGCCGTATCTGAACAAGCCCATACATATGTATGATGAGATGGCTATCGTTTTTGGAGATGAGGTGGCCTCCGGGAAGCATGCTAAGGATGGTGTTACCCCTGTAGGTTTGGGAAATGAGGCAGATATGGAGGAGTTTGAGGAAGGTGTTGGTAATGATGTAGATTCAGTAGGGCATGCCAGGAGGTCCGGAGACCAAGCCCAAAGCATGTCCATTTCCCAAGGATCAAGGGGGAGAGGAAAAAGGACAAACCCTCAAATTAAGATAATGGAGAACTTTGCCGGGTCATTAGGCAGTATCGCCAATCACCTCATTGAGGTCAAGGCGGAGGAAGAAAAGGTTCAGGACAATTGCTTGGAAGTACTACAAGGAATGATCGACACACAATATGATGGTGTCATATTTACTACTGAGGTGGTGGACGCCGCCCTATGATTTCCTTGTGGAGCACCCCAAATATAGCAAAAGGGTTTCTTAAGAGGAAGAACGAAATGAAAGGGTTGTTCCAGTTTATGAAGAAAAAACAGATGGATGAAAAACTCTTTGCTAGCTATCTTTCTCTTCCATAATAAGAATGTTGCTTTGGTGTTATCGCTTTTATTTATTGAATGATGCATTTAAGATATGTAATATTAAGATTGCTGCATGCAATCAGAATATAATGGTGGACTTACGCAGAATCTGGACTGTTAGGTTTGCTGTTGCTTTATAGTTGTATGAACTAACATATTCTTAGTTGTAACTTGTTTGGTTCTAATCGAGTTGTAATGAAGTTTGATTAAGGTAAGTGGTTAAGGTTTCACATTACTTGGTAGACTTTTACCACTCTAATCTAGTTTCACTCTTTTTCATTTTATCATTCAATAACTATGGGTTTTTCCTCTTACTGTTACTGCAGGCAACAGCTGCACGGGAATATACAAAGTGTCATTAAAAAACTTTGGGCAAGTAACAAGTATGAAACTGGACTTTTAGGTTATCTACATGTTTTGTCATATCTCCCTTACAATATGTTTGTAGTAGACTGCTTTTATCTTTGTCATGTTTGCTAACATTATTCATTAATGGACAGGTATGTTGATCTTACAGTTTAATATAATAAGGGAAATATTCATATTTCTTGGAATAATTATGCACATATCACAGCCTACTTGATAGTGGCCCTTGATATTTCAAGTATGTTTGGGTTTTGTCCCCCATATTGTGTTTGCAATCATAACTGGAGTTTGTATTTCTTATGTATGACTTTTCAACAAATGTATGCTATGTTCCTGTCATTTTTTTTCAGTTTCATGGGATTTAGTCTGCTGTCACTCTTTATCTATGAGATTTGGGAGGTCTTATCTGAGTTATAATGAACTAGATTGTTTTTTTATTGGGGGATGAGGTGGCGAACAAATCGCAGCTCTCCTTACAGTTGCAGTCAGTGTCAATTAACAAAACTGGCAGTACCACATGTATCAACCTTGCATTTTCAGGTTATAAACAGGTATGGCATATCTCCCTTCATACAATCATTGTTAGTACACTGTTTTCTTACTGTGTTATGTTTGCTAACATGTATCATTAATAGACATGTATGTTGATCCTTGAGTATTATATAATATGGGAATACTCAAATTTTTGGGAATAAGCTATAACCACCAACAGCAAATTTTTGGTGGCTCTCTGACATTTCAACTTTGTTTGAATTTTTACCCAGACATATTTTCAATCAATATATAGAGTTTGTGTATCTTATGTTTGACTTTTCTACAAACGTATGCTATGTTACTGTCACTTTATTCTCCAGTTTCATGTGCTTTTAGTCTGCTGTGAGTTTTTATTATTGAAATTTTAGATTAGAGTTATTTGCTGGAGGATGAGGTGGCGAACAAATCGCAGCTCTCCTTACATTATAGTTATTGAAACTATTCAATTCTTAGCCAATACTTTTCTATGTCCTATGTCTCTTTACAATTGGGTTCATTATATGCTGAGCAGATCTTGTATTACAAAGGTATCATTTTGGAGTTTAAATGGTTTGGTCCATACAATATCATTTGCTCTTTAGTTATTCACCTGACATATTTTTTTAGGGCTTGCAGCAGCTTCTCTTTTTTGTCTATTAAAAGTTGGCCAGGTAACAAGTATCAACCTTGCAATTTCAGGTAATAAACATGTTTTGGCATATCCCCCTCCTTACATATTGCTGGTAGACTCTTGTTTTGTTTGTTAACATGTATCAATAATGGACATGTATGTTGATCCTTAAGTTTTATATATATATGAGAATACTTAGAATTTTGTGGAATTAGTATGAGCATATCAGTCTACTTGACAGGATTTCAAGGATGTTTGGGTTTTTTCCCAACCATGTGTTTCAGTGGTGGAGTTTCTGTCTCCTGTTTATGACTTTTAATGAAACATATGTTCTGTTAGTTGTAACTTTTTTCTCCAATTCCCGGGCCGTTTGGTCTACTGAAAGTTTATATATATGAGATTTTGGGCTACAGTTATCATACTAGGGATGAGGTGGCGATCAGATCGCAACTCTCCTTAAAGTTACAGTTATTGAAACTTATCAATTCTTTGCCATTAGCCTTCAATGTCCTATGTCTCTTACAATTGGGTTCATTATATGCTCAATTGACAATGAGCAGAAACTGTAATATAAAGGTATCAGTTTGGAGATTAATAAATGGTTTGGTCCATACACTATCATTTGATCTTCAGTTATTTACCTGACGTTTTTTTTAGGGCTTGCATCCTTTACAGTTGGGCAGTTAACAAGTATCAACCTTGTATTTCAGGTAATAAACATGTTTGCCATATCCCCTTCTTACATATTGCTACTAGACTCTTGTTTTTTGCTTTGTATGTTTGTTAACATGTATCAATAACGGACATGTATGCCGATCCTTCAGGTTTATAAATATATGGGAATACTTAGAATTTGGTCGAATAAGTATGCGCATATCAATCTTCTTGAGGGGATTTCAAGGATGTTGGGTTTTTCCAGCAGTGTGTTTTCATCGGTGGAGTTTCTGTCTCTTCTGTATGATTTTAATCAAATATATGCTCTGTTAGCTGTCACTTATTTTCTCCAATTTCAGGGTTGTTTGGTCTGCTGAGATGTATGACATTTTGGGTTACATATATCTTACTGGGGGGATGAGGTGGCGAAACAAATCGCAGCTCTCCTTACAGTTACATGTATTGAAACTTACCAATTTTCAGCTATTACTTTCCTATGCATTATTATGTCTCCTTATATATATTGGGTTCATTACTCTCAGATGACAGTGAGGAGATACTGTAAAATCAAGGTTTCTATTGGGAGATTCATGAATGGTTTGGTCCATACACTTTACTTTGCACTTTAATTAATTTCCTGGCGTTTTTTTGAGCATTGCAGCCTCTTTTATCATATATATATATATATATATATATATATATATATATATATATATATATACCTATTTGAGACGATTCTTAATTTTGGCTGCTAGGTTGGGAGGATGAACGAGATGGGGACATCGGGGGAAGAGAGACGGGCGTTACTGGACGTAACATGGTCGTAGGCTAGGCTCATATGTGGATGGAGGTCGCACCGGCTTGCACTTATCAATTTCTTGATGTTTTTATCTGTACACGAAGTAATAGCAATTTTTATGGATTATTAAGAAACAGAGAGTGTACTTTCTACTCATGTTATAAGTAGCACATTTGATTATGAGCTTATTATTTGTCTCGCAAGTTTCCAAAATTAATAGATCGGTTGTTCAGATTTGTTATGTATGTATTCTATTGTAAATTTTCATTTCAGATATCTAGTTGCCTACTCATATTGCATATACATAGAACATATAACAGGCCTATACTGATAGGTGACAAACAATATTTACGCAACCAAATTTGCAAGCGTTATTAAATTTAGTTAAATAAATTTTTATCCATATGTAAATCATTATCAATGTATTTGAGGTAAACTGTGGTAACGATCAAATGTATTTGACTTACATGTGGCACAAACAGCTAATTTATGGTCACTGCAGAAACTGTATTGCAGACAGTTAATTGTAACTAGATTAATTGTTCTAATAATCGATTAAATTAATATATTCAACTAATGTTTTTTAAATTTTATTTATAAATTAGTAATATTTATTTTAAATTTAAGAACCGGGGATCGTTAGAATTTTACTAAAATTAATATTTAATATTTTCATTTTAACATGACATTTTTAAATACTCGGTAATAACTAATTTTACTATTTATTAGATTGCATTTCAAATATTAACCTTTTTATGTTTACTATTTTATGTAATTTATACAATTTATATTATATTTTACATAGGTTTTTATAATTTAACCATTTGTTTTTAACTATTATGGATTTGTTAATTATTTACTGTTTTAATGGCTTATTTTAAAAATCAAAAAATCAGCAAACAGTTATTTTTGTGGTCAACTGATCCATTTACGACTTACCACCGACAATCAAACACTGTAAAACACAATACTATTTCTCAATTACAATTTTACTTTACCAACCAAACACCGTAAAACACAATACACTTTCTTACATACAATTTTATAATACCAACCAAACACCGTAAAACTTTCATTAATGCAACTCATTTACCACTGTAAAGAGTTTACCAACTACCAC